>CAJQUW010002552.1:0-69818 GCA_907163375.1 Prostheceraeus crozeri | reverse complement strand
TTTTGTTTGATGATTTCGATTTCATGAAAGGATTTGAAATTAGGCAGTTTTCAAAATTTGGATGATTTAAGGTGAAACCCATTTTAGGTGTATAAAAAACGATTTGATTTTGACTTGTTCAATTTTATGACGACATTTATTGAGTTTTTTTCGAGTAGAATTCCACAGATGAAAAGGTTTGAGTGTGGGAAGCTGTTTCAATACATGTCACATTATTTTAGCAATAATGGATAAACTTTTCTAGAACTTGAGCGATATGAAATGGAATCTTTACAGCTAATACGTAGATGTATCGCAATTTTGACACTTTTATGTTTTAACTTCAAAAATGTATTTATCTCTGAAAAACAGTGCAGAAATAATTAAGGCCTCATGTTTCACACAAAACATTCTTCCATCATCATGAGGTGGTACTGTAAAAATCAATCAACTGCCATCAATACTCGACAAGAAATATAGCAGATTCTAGGTAGGTGCAAAAGTGCCTAAATTTGAGCACAGGTTCTTGATATTCAGCACTCGGTCAAATTATCCTTAATGTCTCAAGGACATTCGTCTGTATAAAGAAAATGATTTTGGTCATGTAAAAAATGAAAAAATATAACAATGGAATTCGTCACAGTCCATGCGACTGTTAAGATAATGAGATAATAAAATGCACATTCTCACTTCGTTCCGTAAACGAAGGCTTCCCACTTCATGGATGCAGAGGTAATCAAACTTTCTTTATGATTTGTCAAAATGGAGTTCTATGACCTGCACAATCTGCAGTGCCAGCTCATTATTGATCCCTTCATCTGGATGCAGTTTGAATGATAGGACGCAATGAATTTGGTTCACTGTACCTGAAAAGAATTAAATTGTCGGAAAGCTCCTTTCGATGTCATGCGTGGACAGGAACAGATGAAATTGGAAAACGGTTGTCATGAAAATGGAGGTCAAATCAAACATACCGGTATAAATCACCTCTCTGGATTGACTTCGTTAAGTTTTCAAACGTTGGAGACTATTGGAGTCATTTCGAATTCTATTGGGGACTTATAGGATGATGGCGTCCTCCTTCTATCTGTCTTTGGTGTTTCCTAATACTGTGTTTTGGTATCCGATTTGGGAAAACAAAGGCCTAACATGGATATGCGCATGCATATTTATTTGTGTATGTAATTAGAAATTATCAACATTCCTTTTCAGCATCCAATCTAAGCGACCAGAACAATAGGAGACTGCACGCGAATGTCAATAGGATATGGAGCTGGTGTTCCAGCCAATTCTCGAAATATTCCAGTCTTTCGCGAATGCACTTGAACCTATCGTTGTCATTTGCTGCTCAAACATTCGCCGACATTATATTTGATAATTTCTTCAGATGAGGAATAAATGATCATTGCTCTCTAGATGCGGCTATGTTTGTTTTTTTGACAATTTTCCTCACTTCCATTTTCGACCTACCAAAGTTCCCATAAAAGATCTCAGTACCATTTTGTAATTTGAATATCAATAAGCGCAAATACCGACAAAAAGCGGAGATGAAATATAATTGTGCGATAAAGCAACGATAAGCGTACGCATTGTTAAAAGACTGCAAGTGATTGAACCAGAGTTGGAACCGGTACCGGACCGATAACGGTTTGGAAATCTCATACCGATACCGGTTTGCTAGACCGGTTTTTTAAAAATAGCTTCAATGATAAACAATGCACTCAAATACAAATACACAAAGCACTATCAAATATCAAAGTTTCCCACTACGGTTGAATTTGTAATTTTTTCATTATCATACGAGGGGCGTTCCAAAAGTATCCGGATTGAGCCCATAACTTTAAGAGTAATTATCTTATGCCTCTGAAGTTTTGATATGTTCAACCCATTATCATCATTAATAAGCACAAAAAATTTCATCCGATATCTTTATTAGTTACAAAGCTGCAAATATTTTAGTAATGTCACTACTTAAAATTTAGTGACGACCAAAAACAATATTTTGTCAAAAAAGAAAAATGGATATTTAAACATTTCTTATCAAAAAAGAAAAAGGGATACACGTTACAAACTAACAGTCTTCTTGTGGCAGAGCAACCTTCTCAATGTAGTCACCTTGCAACATGATGCACTTCTTCCAACGATCTTCAAGTTTGCGAATGGCAGACTTGAACCATTCAGGTGAGATTGGACCCCAACACTGATCTCGTCTTCTGTTCCAGCTCCTCCCTTGTGTCGAAATGCATTCCACGAAGAATGCTTTTCATGTGAGGAAATAAGGCATAATCCGATGGTGCCAGGTCTGGGCTGTATGGCGGATGCGGTGCGATGTCCCAACACAGATCATCTATCCTCTCCATCGTTTTCCGAGCGGTGTGCGGTCTGGCGTTGTCTTGATGGAGCAGGATCACTTTCGATTTCTTCCCTGGACGGCGATGTCGAAGATGGTGATGGACTTCTTGCAATACTCCACAGTAGTAATCCGCATTGATTGTAGTGGAGTCGGGAAGAAAGTCCAAGTGGATGATGCCTTGTTCATCCCAGAAAGCCGTCAACATGATCTTCTTTGCCATTGGAGAAGACTTTGCTTTCACGGGGGGCGTGGAACCCTTCGTCAACCACTGCTTCGATGCTTCTTTGGTTTCGGGAGAGAAGTATGGCAGCCAAGTTTCATCAGTTGTCATGAAGCGTGCCCAGTACCCATCAACTCCCTCGGTCTGAAGCGCCAGCACATTTTCTTGTGAGCATTCCACCCTTCGAGTTCTTTGGTCTGAATTCAGCAGTTTTGGCACCCAACGAGCACACAGTTTACTCAATTGAAGATGGTCTTTCAAGATGCGGTGTACAGTTCCACGAGATAAGCCGAGCTTGATGGTGATTTGAGAACTGTAGACCGTCGGTTTTCCATTATCACTTTCTCGACATTCGCGATTGCATGTTGGCTAGTGGCATCCGCTGGGCGACCCGATCGACTTTCATCGCTGATGTTCTGGCGACCTTCACGAAATTGTTTTGCCCATGCAAAAACCTGAGTTCGTGACAAAGCAGATGAGCCAAGTTGATTGACTAGCCTCGAATGAATTTCTGTTGGTGTAGACCCCTCGAATGTCAAAAAGGCGATGATTGCGCGCTGGCTTTCCGGTTTCTGAATACTCGTATCTTCCATCGCGTGACTGTATCGACGATTGATTGAAAAATCATTAAGTCACTCATTAACTTTAATGTGACAATTCGTGAATCATGAACATCGAACGCAGCTCAGTGAAATCCATGAGACGAGTGCAATTCAATAACAAACTTTGCATCTGACTAAATCAGTCAACATTCTAAAGCAATAGAAGAAATCAAAGTCGTGGGAAGAATTCATAAGAAAGAAAAGAAACAATAAATGATATGATCTTACGATTCTTGATAATCAATTTGGTCGTCACTAAATTTCAAGTAGTGACATTACTAAAATATTTGCAGCTTTGTAACCAATTAAGATATCGGGATGAAATTTTTTGTGCTTATTAATGATGATAATGGGTTCAACATACCTAAACTTCAGAGGGATCAGATCATTACTCTCAAAGTTATGGACTCATTCCGGATACTTTTGGAACGCCCCTCGTATTTACCTTTCAACACTAAAATATTTTATGACGTACGTCAATGCAAATATAAAGGTTTCCATTTATGCAGAAACTATTATGAGATATGGAAATTGGTCGATTTTATTGTGAAGCTCCCAACAGTTTACCAAACCAATTTCATAAGACGTTCTAAATTATGTTATGCGATAGAGCGGATAGACTTTACTACTTTAGATAGAATAATTTGTTGAGCAATTGTTTTCATTAATATAATTCATTCAAGTAGTTACGCAGTGTAATACTATTGAATGATATACACAAGGTTGGACCTTGGGTTTTGGGTCGACCTGGGGTAGGTGATACACAATTTAGGTCTTCTATTAATGCTGCATGTACACAAATCAAGTAACAAAAATTGACATTTTGATTTGAATTATAGGAGAACTACATGACCAGAGCATGAAGTTCTGATTTTTCATCAAAATTCCACTCAGTTCACAGAATATTTCAAAAATGAAGTGATTATTAGCTATTTCATTTTGGGCTTGACAATACCGCGCATTGGAAGTTCGAACATATTGTATCCTATTTTCTGTAAGCTTACATGCATTTTGTTGCATTTGTGCATTTTGATTTTTTATATATTTCATGCCAACAGTAATCCAAAAAATGCATTTATTCCAATTTCGATTTCTAAATATGCTTAACCATGCATTCACTACATAGCTATAATAATCATTAAGTCTGTTCATATTTCTGAATGATAAAATGAAGACAATAATAACTCTGTTGTGACCAATGTGCAATTCAATCATTATTAAATCAAGGATCCTCAATTAGTCAGTACATCAGCGTAGGTTAAATTAACGGAAAGCTTTTAATGTCATACATTTACATAGGATACTAAATATAGTTATTGCAATTAAAAATTTTTTCTTTCTAATACCACACTTCTTATGGGCCCAACATAGTAGTACAGCCCAGTCCATGGGAAGATACCGTTTGGCCCAATGGCCCCGTGGGCTAGCCGAATGGGAGGAGGTGCCGGCCAATATCAGGAAATGGCCATTTTAGACTAGTTAATCCCACGTAAGCCCATATGCACCGGCGTGTAAACGACGTTGGCCCAGCAAAAATGGCCCAATGTTGCCACAAAATACCCATCGTCAGCGCGCATGCAGTTAACGTGCACGCAGCGGCTCCACACTGAGCCGACGCCAAAATGATAGGTGCTACCCATGAAGTGCGGACACGGGTGCTAATTTATACATAGAATTCTTGAATATACTACTATTTTGGGTAAATATGGTGTCTAAGAGAAGTGTTTCCGACCCTCCACCCAGCTCCAACTGATAGATGATGGTGACCAGGGTTAGTGTGGAGGGATGAGGTGGGTGGAAAAAATTTTTCCCGGTTCAATTGGTCAAGAAACACTAATTTATACATAGAATTCTTGAATATACTACTATTTTGGGTAAATATGGTGTCTAAGAGAAGTGTTTCCGACCCTCCACCCAGCTCCAACTGATAGATGATGGTGACCAGGGTTAGTGTGGAGGGATGAGGTGGGTGGAAAAAATTTTTCCCGGTTCAATTGGTCAAGAAACACTAATTTATACATAGAATTCTTGAATATACTACTATTTTGGGTAAATATGGTGTCTAAGAGAAGTGTTTCCGACCCTCCACCCAGCTCCAACTGATAGATGATGGTGACCAGGGTTAGTGTGGAGGGATGAGGTGGGTGGAAAAAATTTTTCCCGGTTCAATTGGTCAAGAAACACTAATTTATACATAGAATTCTTGAATATACTACTATTTTGGGTAAATATGGTGTCTAAGAGAAGTGTTTCCGACCCTCCACCCAGCTCCAACTGATAGATGATGGTGACCAGGGTTAGTGTGGAGGGATGAGGTGGGTGGAAAAAATTTTTCCCGGTTCAATTGGTCAAGAAACACTAATTTATACATAGAATTCTTGAATATACTACTATTTTGGGTAAATATGGTGTCTAAGAGAAGTGTTTCCGACCCTCCACCCAGCTCCAACTGATAGATGATGGTGACCAGGGTTAGTGTGGAGGGATGAGGTGGGTGGAAAAAATTTTTCCCGGTTCAATTGGTCAAGAAACACTAATTTATACATAGAATTCTTGAATATACTACTATTTTGGGTAAATATGGTGTCTAAGAGAAGTGTTTCCGACCCTCCACCCAGCTCCAACTGATAGATGATGGTGACCAGGGTTAGTGTGGAGGGATGAGGTGGGTGGAAAAAATTTTTCCCGGTTCAATTGGTCAAGAAACACTAATTTATACATAGAATTCTTGAATATACTACTATTGATGGAAAGTTCCAGTTGTGATGGAAATATCCAGAGGGAACACGATATTTGATAAGCAAGCTTTTAAATCTAGATGCTTATGGATGCATAACTCCTTGTGTATAAGATGCTTTTAATTCTCGCATGCAAATGGTGCACAGAACTGCGACATGACAGATCGCCGAATGTGACTTTTGTAGAGCATTTCTTTAAGTGTAATAATGGTGAGATATAAAAACAGGCAAGTCGATGCTATGAGAAATTCCTAAGTTATCTGAAATTCTGAAATATGAGTTTGTTGACGGAGTAAGAAAAAAAGAGAATGGCCATGTAATGAAAATGCTTGGTTTTTCTTTTCCAACGTGGGTTGGAACATCGTCTTAATCATCCTCGTCTTTCGTTTTTCATCTTTTGTTCAATTGGAATTGCAGAATTTAAGTTAATGAATAACTACTTTTTCGCATACTTTTGAAGGTTATTGTGCATTCCCAATAGATATTACAAGCTATTTTGGACCGAATCGTTGCGTCAACGGCTGTGAAGGACCTTCTTGTTCAAATTGCTCAAGTACGAAGACAATTTCTATCATATTACAAATCCCGCTGTGTTTGAAGTCAGCAACGTTCGATATCTTGGACAATGAACTGCTAACCCTTCAAAAGTACATTCGAGAATTCAGGGTTGAGGTTACGTCATATAAGTAACAGTGCATTGTTGACACAGTCAATCTATTATCTGGTGGGAACCTGCCACATTTGAACTAAAATGAGCACGTACAACATTTCAAAAGTTGCACGTAGAAACTTACTGAATTCCTTTTCAATGTCCTCATCTTCTAACATGACGTACCACGTAGGACCAGCGCAGCAGGTATGCTTTGCAACACGTGCTTCACTGTGTGCTTTACGAACTAATTGAAGAGTTCCGTTGTTAACGTTGGTGTCTAGTAGAGGAATCCACGCAGTCATCAGCTGACATTTGTAAACATCATTATCAAAATACGCGCAGTCTGAAAGAGCAAAGATGCAAAAGTCGGCAGAGATTTGGGAAGTGAATATACAGTATGAAAAAAGACCAATCAGCACATAGCAAACAGTCATCCATTTTTAAGCACCTTATGACAGCAAAATTGAAGGTTATCACAACAAAGAAAAAATTCCATCTACTTTTCATAATCATCTCTGCTATACCCAGTGCACGAAGCCATAAAAATGAAATTATTTTAAAGTATAAGTCTATAAAGAACAACTTCCACATCAGCTGACATGTTTCTAAAATCACTCATCAGTATGGCCCACGTCCTGCGAGAAGTCATGTAATGCATGCATAACTTCGCAACAAATGCCAGTAAGAACTATCATCATGAACATTTACAGAGGAAAAGAAATGGTCTTTATAACAGTTTGAATTAATTTGAAAGAAATGCATATGTGTGCTGACAAAACACGATTCAATGATTGGCTTACAGTTTATTAACTTCCTTTGCCTTTTGCACTTTTTCTGGCATTCATTAAAACATAACCGAGACATTTTTAGTCACATCAGTTAGCCAAATGTAATTTCTTATTTAGGCAATGTACTTTAGGGCTAATGAGATCTTTTATTCCATTATGAATGATTTTAAAAAAGATTGGTCTCTGTGACATAGTAGTCAAGTGTTGGCCTAACGAACTTCTGGTCAAGAAGTCGATCCCCGAGACTATCATTGGAAGTCGTCAGGAAGGGCATCCGGGCTAAAATATCACAACGATCCAGTTAAAAGTCTGACACCGTTATCCATCATCCTCATTAATTTGTTTATAGGGCCTAACGGTTTCAGTTAGCCAAAGCCTACAGGTCCTGTAGGGATACATAGCCTAGAACCCATATACGATATCTTGAAAAGTTGCAATTATGGATTGTCATGTGGGAGGAATTTAGTGGAAACGCTATGGAAAAAGGATTTTCCAAGTTAAACTCACTATACATTTAACGTCTGTTTGTCCTGGCTCACAGGGTTTGACGATGAAATGATGGTTTAACGTCACTACTTCCCCAAACTGGGGGTTTAGATGGGACTGACACCGTCAGACTTTAATCGGGAGTGCTGCAATCTTTAAGTTCGGATGCCCTTCCTGACGACTTCCAATGACACTTTCGGGGCTCGACCTCTGGACCGAAAGAGGGTTCGGCTAAGCACTTAACTACTGTGCCACGCAGACCACTGTAAGCAATACGAAAGAGTCAAAAAGTAATACGTAAAGTCAAACGAATTTTGTGGGAATGGGAATGAAGAATCCCATTCCACGGCAAGCCCGGGATATAGCACTTGTTTAGAGTTCTATTTGAATTTTACTTGTGTCATATCCATTTTAGTCGATGGTTACAAACTATTTCAGTTGCTTATTAATTGCATATTTTACTTCATAATTCCAACTAATGACTTCCATTGCCGAACAATAACTATAAGGTGCTGTTAAATTTTAGTTTCTTTGAATTGTATGAAATCAATTTCTTGGCCAGATAATTTCGTTGCCGAGCCATCAGATCTACAACAAAGTCCATCACTATTATCACGGACTTCTCTAGCATTTGCTCCATGATAATCGTTACCTTGATGCCAGGGGACAGTTGTGCTGACGCTTTGAGGGGTCTTCGTCCGAAGATTCCACACAGGACTAAATGAGATATCTGGACCAATGAAATCTTCTAACAAATTCAGCATCCGAGGATGTCCAGCAATTGAGCGAAATGCCTGGAACGAGAGGGTATACAGATTTCAAATTTGTAAATACTTTTCTAAAGGTGGCTGATATTACCGGCGGTAATTTCCCGGTTTTATGAAGGATGATATTTGCTCCAGGGAAATCCTTCTCAATAGCAGACAATCGTTTAAAAAATCCAAGCTCTTCATATTTACCTGAGAAAAAGAAAACATATATTTATCAACAACTTAAACAATTCAATTCAATTTATATTGTATTCACGACATGTGACATGCATGTGACTAATCTAAATACACTAAATTCAAACGAACAAACTAGAAAACATGGAGTAAAAAAGGAAACTAAGATAAAGTGAACTTGGAAAGTCAAGTCACGATGCAGTAATGCCACTTTGTCTTTGAAGGTAGCTTCTCAGATAACTTGTCACTTTCATAGAAGCTGCATTTGAATTTCGGATGTCCATGGGAACCTTATTCCAGAAGCTGGTGCCGTAGAAACGCAGTGAACGCTCACCAGCTTTCACAGATCTCACTTTCGGTTGCTGAAATACATTTCTTATGGGGTTCGTCGACAACACAAAAAGTTCTCCAAGAGCGATTGGAGCATAGCCTGGATTCAGCTGGTACTTCGTTATGAACTCTGTCATGCTTGCTGTATCTCGGTATTGGATCTTTGTTCTGGAGACTGCTTGCATCACCTTAAACAGTTTCATATGCCATCTGAGCTCCAACTCGTATGTCTGGAGCGACTTGACAAGTTCTGGTATCGGCGTTGTGAATGCTGTGGTAGCCATTCGTAGACAACGGTTATGCATAGTCTGCATCTTTCGTTTACAAGATGCAGGGAGAAATAGATATATAGACGACACATAATCAAAATGCGGCATAACGTACGTTTGAATAAGTCTCCATCTGATGTTACGGCTTATAGTATTCTTCAGACGACGTATGCCACTCAACTTCCAAGCTATGGTTCTTGTAAGTTTCTTCACTTGGTTTTCAAATGTGAAAACTCTATCAATATTAACCCCTAGCAGTTGAATACTCTGCATATTTTCCAATCTCGAGTCTTTCATCCTGAATTTCAGATTCGCTCCGCCGCCTCCCAGTCCGATACATTGGAATTTACTTGGATTTGGTTGTAATCCATTTTCTCTGAACCATTTCAATATATCCACCATCAGAACGTCCATTCTTTTCTGGATTTCTGCGATATCGTCACCTGTTATCCAGGTGATATCATCAGCATACGCGACTACCCTTGCTCCATGCTGCAGTATCATAGGGAACAGGTCGTTTAGATAAACATTCCAAATGAGAGGTCCCCATTGGGATCCTTGAGGAATGCCTCGCGTAACTTCATAACAAAGTTCTGATGTCTTTCCATTGACCTTAACTTGGTTGAAACGTCCGTTCAAGTATGATCCCATCAGTTCCACCGCCCTCATAGACATGCCATAGGCATGTAACTTTCTTAAAAGAAGTTGATGGGGAATGCTATCGAACGCTGCCGATAAATCAAGGGAAACTGCTGCGACTGATTTCCTTGTGTCTACCGCTTGCTTCCAATTTTCAATTATGTAAACGAGGGCTGATTCTGTGTTGTGATTCTTCTTGTATGCAAATTGGAAAGGACAGAGCAGTGGAAGAACATACTTTGAAAATCGACACGTCATCAGGGTTTCGACAATTTTTGAAAAGTGAGGCAGTATGGTGATAGGTCTATAGCGCGAAACGTCGTTTCGTGATCCACTTTTGAATACCGGAATCCAAATTCCTCTTTTCATATCAATCGGGAATTGACATTTTGCCACGATCATGTTGAATAGAGCGGCTATGATGACACTCATGGATGCTGCAGACGCCTTGATAGCACGAGAGGGTATGCCATCCATACCAGCCGCTTTTGATGTTTTCATGTTCTTTATGATGGCCTCAACTTCTATCGGATCTGTTTGAGAAAAGTCAAATTCATCCTCGTTCGCATTTAACTCATCGGTGATCAATTTGACACTTAAATGCTCACCGAGGCACTCAAAGTCAGTTTCCTGTAAGCGATTGCTCTCATCATTCATGCCAATGCTCTGGAAGTGCTGTCCGAACTTATTTGCAATCTGCTCGTCTTTCACCAGATAAGTATCACTTTCAACATTATCTTTGAGCAATATCATTGTATTGTCTTTGCACTTGCGACTTTTCATACACACCTCGAATGTCCTGTAAAAATCTTTGCAGCTTTCTGATTCACACTTATCTTTGAAATACTTTGCTGCTGCTTCTCTGTTTAGACTTCGCTCCAACTTTTGCCAATGAGTCTTGCGTTCCCATGCGTAGCATGAGTGATTTCTTTTTCCTGTTTCCTTGTCTATGGGCGCCCTGTTCAGCCAGTAGTGTTTCATACGCCGAGCGTAGGCCATTTTCCCATTGAACCAAGGTATTGAGTTAGGACGAATCGCTACTGTTATCAATGGGGCATGGCGTTCTAATATTTGAGAGAAAAGTGAACGAACAAAAGCATAGATATCATCTGCTGAGTCAAAAATATTGCACACACCAAATACAGGAATGGTCTCATTTATGTCTGACAGAAACATCTGAGGATCAAAGTTCTTAAAAGAGCGGCATATCAGTGTGCGTTTTTGAACAGGAGGGCGATCTACTCCCAAAGCTGATACCACCATGTAGTGATCGGATAGTCCGGGTTCGTGAACAACAACTTCGCTAATTAAACCTTCACTTGCAAGAACTTGATCTATACAAGATCCACTAGCAGGTCTCGTAGTCTCCTGCACCTCACAGATCACACCAAACTGGTCACATAGATCTTCAAGAAGTTCCTTGTACCTTTTCTCATGTGTTCCCAGAGCGCATAAATTAATGTCTCCAATAACCACGACATTCGATTCAGTTGAACTTGCAATGGTGAGTACATACGTCATTTCTTGTCTTGCAGCTTCTAACGAAATAGATGGTCGACGATACAAGCAAACAAGTACAAGGCTTTCATGCTCAGCGTTGACATGTAGCATAACACATTCAATAGAACTGAATTTCTTGTCTTGCGGTTCACAAGGAATTCGAGATACTGGTATATGTTCTCTAGCATACACCAATGTTCCTCCAGACTTTTTTCTTCCTTCGCGAAAGATGCGGTACCCAACCGCTGATAACTCGGCATCGGAAGTGCTGCCGTCTACCTTTGCTTCTTGAATACACATAATGTCCAATTTCAACTTGTCCAGATATCCGCTCTTGATGGTCAGGAGTGGCCGATCATCTTCCTTCCTGATTGAGTTCACATTTATCTGGCCGATACATATACGTTTCTGGTGTTTGGCTCTAAATTCTTGTAGTTGCGCAAAAGTGACTGGCATAGTTGAATATCACAGCAAATTGAACTTGAATGTTGGCAAAAATATTTAGTGAGCCTGGATTTGAACCCACACGGAATAGATTGATCTGGCAAGAGTTCAATCACTTAAACCTCACGACCAGCGCGACGGTGTTCGACAACAGCAGTCACAATCCTGATACCCAGACAACTTGTAGAAATGAGATGTGCAACGTCACCATACGACGCAATTTCAATGACGATTGAAGATACAAAGCTTTGAAGGACTGATCAATCAACAGCCTAGCAGGGTCACGTTCGCAGAATATCCCAAAATGAATAGCACAAAGCGGCGAAATGATAGGCGATGAACACAGATGACCGAACGACGAGCAAGACCATATAAAATTCTTTGAGAACGGACCACACGAGCCACCACAATTGACCAAAATACACAATCTTGCGAGAGAGACGCGAGAACACGACCAGCACAGACCACAGTCAGATAGTTTGTAGGATAATAACATCGGATTATTATCTTAATGCTAAATGAATGGATTACTTGAATGCTCCATTAAAGAAATGAATAGTGGAAAATAATGTTAACTTTAACTACTTGCACATTTGCTACAACCCGACGGAGTGACAAAAAAATTTTGGTAGAAATTTATTATGATTGAAACAAGTGGCTGTTACTGGCATGTGTTTCTTCCACTTTGGGAACCCCAATATTCAGAATCAGATAAAAAATTTTTACGTTTTCGCGAAAATAATATAATTATTCTACTGCTCATCAAGTGAAGACTCCATTTTGTGATGTTTCCAGGTTCTTTGTTGACATGAGTGTTTTATCAAACGCATCTACGGCAGGGTCTTCATTACAGAATATTACAGAGCTGATTATCAAATACGGACCAACTAAATTTCACCGAATTTCAATCGATTCTCATGCCGTCCAGTCGTGTCGCACAACACAATGCCATGCATCATTCGAGAGCTCGCATTCTCAGCTTTATAATAAGCTATGATAGACTTTCATCCGTTATTGTATTTGCTGAGTAGTGCTCAAAATATGAAAGTCACTCAATTTACAAATTGCAATTTTTCAAGAAGAAAACATGTGCGTATGATAGTGAATCAGGCACGGAGAAAACGAGCATTTTCTGAGCACTCTTTTGACATACTGATCATCAAAATCGGTGAACTGATAAAAAATTAGTAACATCGTGAAGTTATCACAAAATCATGACCTTTTTGGTTGAAAATGTTATGTTCTCACTTTTTCATCAAAAATGTTCATTCTTCAAACACTTCAACACTTCAAAACACTTCTTCAGAATCCTTGCGGTGTGAGGAATACGAATATGTAAGTTACATTCATATAAGTTCAATAGTTCTTTGTCAAACTTCCTCAATATTTTTCTCATTTCCGCAAAAGTAAACAAACACCATGTAAGGTGAACGAAGGTTCAAGACAAGACAATTAGCGAAGGCATGTATTTGTTCTCTCATAGCAGATGTCGTTTACTTCAATTGTTTGTGTACTTTAGTGGAAATAAGAAAAAATATTGAAGAAGTTTGACAAAGAACTATTGAATTCATACGTTAAGTAAGCAAGCCTACTTGGAGATTAGGAGAACTTCATGAACACTTCTTACTGAGCTAATATCGCGGAAGCATTTATCTGCAAATTTTGCATATGCTCATGAATTATATTTTACAATAAGACTTACACTCCCTATACATTTCTAATTCTCGCGTATGTGACCTCAGAACACATTACTTGTAGGGATTTTGTGCTTTGAAACATGTTCATTTCGTTCTCACTAAACCTACCTATCTCACATTCCAAAACATCTATCAATGCCACATCTATTCATCATATCAATTCTCACTTTTTCAAAAAAAATTGTAATTGTGCTACTTAAACATAAACAAAAACATGCGTGCCTCACACGTGCGATGAAATTCAACTCACTGGAGATTTTTCCAGCGTTAAACAATTTGTCTGCTAAGTCATCAACTAATAGAGAAACAGCTTTTTGAACGGGTTCCAATTCCTCGACAGTGAAGAAGTTCTCAACCAAAACAAATCCCTGTAAGAGAGAAGAAAGTTAGCGCTTAAGCAACATCATATTCTTTGCTGTCAACTTTAATCTCGTCAAAACTTTTAACGTAGGATATACAGATGTCCTGTTCGCATGCACATGCACATTTGCATGTTCATGTTTGTATCTGATAATGGTCAAATAAAAGCTGAAACTGCTCGTGCTGCATAAGCAGGCACAGACAATTAAGGTGAATCCCCTACATTATTACCACCTATATATTTTGCATCTACATTCCGGTAACTTTGTCAAAACACCTAAACACTGCCTTTCAGACTAAAAAAAAAAACTTTTAATTCAAAGGCCAAAATTGAAGAACTTACTGACTTTTTCTATGTGATTCAGTACATTCTACATTCAATGCGTCATCAATATTTCTGTGCAACAATTTTTCTATGTACCCTTTTTGAACTGCTTCATCTCTTAGTTAGACCATCGATATTTGTAAATATTCGTTAAAATTGTGAAATCTCTGTTTATCACAACCTGAAGATAACCTTGGACATAAGGTTGAAATATACGTATCGTAAGAAAAAAAATTGAAGTTATCTCAGACCTACCACCTGAAACTTGACTTTTCCAAAAATTTTTTAAATATCTCATCAAATGTCGAGCCAAGGCATATTTTCACAATTAGCGAACAGGGTTTTCTAGTGACTGAGGTTGAACTGAACTAAGAATTTGCCGTTCATTAACTGAACTGAGGCTTCTCAAATTTCCACAATTACAAGAGGGAAGTGTGATTCCATATTCGCATTTCACTATTCATATGCGAAGCTTCAAATGAGATTGAGGACTCAATGTCAAGTGGTCTCCATTATGCTAGAGCTGATGCGGATTTGCGAATGCAAATGATGTTAATATCAAAATGTTAACAAGTTTGACAGCTTTAGGCAGAAAATTTCACCCGTCGTTCTTGCTGTTGCTCTAAATCCGATGCCGTACAATATAATATTTTTAGAGCGACCTAGCGTGCGCACCACTAATCACAGGCCTTTGCAAGGACTAGGAATAGGCCTATTATGAATGATTGCTATTGGCAAATAAAAATAAATGGAATTACAGCGTATATCCACTACTTTCCGAGACATCGTTCATATAATAACAATAACCGACTTCCAACTGTCTCCTCACTTCAGCCATTAAGCACCCTTAAAAGTATAAATAAATGTGCGAGGACCAATCGTAAAACATGATTGAAATTCAAGTCTATTGAAACTTGCATGCACTTAAAGCCAATTTTGAAACATTTTAATGAAAGAAAATGATTGACAGGAATTTTGACACATAATTCTACTAGCTACTGAACACAGTCTCCTTCGCAAACGTCCACACGCTTATATCCCCAATACAACAGATACATGTACTGTACAATTAGCTACAATTACATCACAAGTCATAAACGATCCTGGACAGCAAAGTGACAACTAATTGTTACCATTTTATTTATGAACGATGTACTGCATTCATTTTGAGACTGGTGTAACAATTTTCTCAATATACTTGTAATTGATCCGCAACAGGAACCACAAAAATGAATGAATTTCCGGAGGCCTACTTCATTGAACAAGGAATTATTACCGAGTTAAAAACACAAATTTGTGCACAAAGAAAAATATTCAATGAATACTTACATTTTTGTGATAGCTATCTAGTTGCTCATCGGATAGTTGGCCTTCTTTCAATGGAGCACTCCTTTTTGGTCTTTCGTAAATTTCTGGGTGAGATTCTCCCGTCAAGCCGTAGGGTTTGTTTGTAGTATCAGACAAAAGTTCAGACATATCGCTGAGGAAGAGACGAAGGAGGGTAAATACAGAAATATAGCAAATAATATAAATAAATATAGCATTCAATATCCCCGCCTCCTCCCCCAGAAAAAGGCATGGAAATTGCACTCATAATTATGACAGAGTTTGCAGAGCAAATGTCGTGAAATTCTCGCAGTTGTGCGAGATCAACGCAGTAATGTAATGAACTGAAAATTGCGAAACATAAAAGAGTAGTCCGACATGTTAGTTCAGCCACATTAAGGATTATACATTCATGCATTACAAGTCTGCTTAAATGAAAAAAGTTAGTAGCCTTTAGTGTTCATTGGAGAAATCCTTTCGAATTACCCATTTCAGTCTTTAAGATGAGTGCGAACAAAAGCACTCAGTCGAAGAAGCCTTCCGCTCCACTCTATTTAATGTGGGACGCAAATATTAGATCATAGTAGTTATCGTAAATAATCACACAATACAACATCTAATCATCTAATAAAATATTTGGAAAAACCTGATTTAAAATGCTCATCGGATAACATCTCAGACAATTAGTGCTGTGACGATGATAACTGGCAGTTTTATATCAATGAGGATGAGTTGTACGCAGAGCTGGAAAAATGCCACTGAATTTTTTTAATTCCAATTCCAACTATAATTCCAGAGCAGAAATTTCAATTCCAATTCCAATTCCAGTCGAAACAGTTCAATTCAATTCCAATTCCATAATGAGATTCAATTCCGATAATTGCATGACGCGTATATGTTAATGTATCTAAAGTTTACTCGCTTCTATCTAACCCATGTGCCCGTATCCTATCCTCGTTATTCCTGTGTGCCGTTCCCTGCGTCGTTCCTATGTACGTTCTCATGTTCATAGTTCATATTTCTTGTGTACATGTACATGTATATATGTAGCCGGTCAGCCTACGCCATTTTCGTTTCGTAAACGAGATATTCAACATCTTGTGAAAAAGAGAAAATAAAATTAACGGTCAGCAAAGAATCAAACGCTGAGAGAGAGAGCATGGAAATTAACAGTACCATAGAAAGTCCAAGAATGGAAATTGCATGAAAATTATGGCACACGCCGGGGGAACTAAGTTGGGACAAAACGCAAATTGTGCGTGCTGGTTTCCATGTTTTCTTATTTGTATTTATATTTATCAAGCCAAATTGTGATCTGGATTGCTGCCCCTTGTCCAAAGATCATACACAAAAGCAATAGTGAATTACAAAATACTGCGGCGACAGGATGACAAAGAAAGAAATCCTTTAAAACGTTCTGTACGTTCATAATTTTGAAATATCGCTCCTATAATCTATCAAGAGTATTATCAGTCACATATGCAACTTGCAATGTCGATTTACAGAACATACATTGCTCCAGCTTGAAATCAGAGGTCAAGAAATCTCAGAGTATTCATTTTACTTGAAAGCTAGGCTCCCCTGTTCACTATAATTGAACAATTTTCAAAATCTTTACATGCTTTCGAATATCAGCTTCCTACATGCTTTCGAATATCAGGTTCAAAATATCACACTATATCACATGTGTCATTTAATGATTAATTGAAAAGTTCCAGCGACTACTCACTTATCTGAGAAATTATTGTCGGTGAAGAAGCTTTCAATGTATTTATTCGACAAAAGCGCTAGGTTTCTTAACCGTATGAAGGAGAAATCATCCTATAATTAGAATTTTTTCTATTGAATTCTTGAGATATTCTTGCAGCAGTGCACCGCCCACTTTCAATTATGACTTTGTGGACCAATTTTTAATTCGAATTTTGAAAAATAGTTGTTAATGATTGCTGTAAATCGACACAATATACCAACCCCGGGAATAGTAGGCTATACCACATGAAACAATGCCACCATCTCACTTAATATTATCTTTATAAAAATCCTGCATTAATTTGCTGCCAACAACTTCCACAACAAACTTGGCAAATAGTTTGACTATGATACAATGTTTTAGATCGAATCTGATCTACAAACCATAGATTTTTCCATGTGCCATCATTGTACATAGGCAAGATATCAAACTTCTATTCTAGTGTACTATTATCTACTTCTATGAGAGAGAGAGAGAGATAGAGATGCGAATAATAAACTGACAGAAGAAAGAAATTCAATGCGCAAATAACGTGATTGTTGATGAAAGAAAAAACGACGATAAAAATGATATCATGAAAACTGATTAATGGTCCATGTTAAAAAAGGAGATTAAAAATTCCGTGATAAGAACGAAATGTGGTCGGGTCGAAAGCTAATGAGCAGCGATTAAAGGAAACTTTCAATTTTCAAAAGAAAGTGGATTTATCATCAAGTGTCAAAAATTTGCATAAATTAGAGACGATGAGAAATTGAAGCAACAACACATACGACATCTTCAGTAGCTGTTACAAGAACTCCGTGCTCTCGCGGTGTAACTTGACTACAGAAGTAACAACTACAACTGCCTACCAGCGAACAACAACACAGTAGCGTATGCGGCAACACCTACATCAGCGAGCGCAATTGAAGATTGACGGCAAGAGTGACACTGATTTTCATGATATTTATGATATTATTTTGGTATAAGTGAGTCCGATCGAATTGAAGTGAATTCAACATCAAGAAGTGAACTGCAAGTTTAAAGTTTTTCTTTTATCGTTGAGTATCGTATTTCTATAATTATAGTCTTGAAAATTAATATTGTCAATTGTTGTGATTGGAAGTTGAATAAAATTTCATGTCATTGCCATTTTAATTGAATCATTAATTATTAGAATAATTTGTTGTGATTTGAACTGACAGGCTGCCCTTTAATGCAGGGTTAATTTTCCTCTTTCCAAACCGATTTTTTTCGTGTGTACAACAATTAAGTTAATCTCCAATTTTTGTGCTTATCCAATCAATAACTAAATTCAACAATCGTTTTACTTTGATTAATTATCTTACATGATAAATAACTAAATAACAGATTGAACAAAGATGATTATCTTTTCATTGTTTGCTTAATTGCTGAATTAACATTGCCCGGGGGCTGTAGGCCCATCAAAGTCACAATTAGCACCCTTTATTCAACAATAGAATAAAACTAGCTCTGTCGATCTATCTCTCTCTTATCTCTGCGTGCAGTTAACACAACGGCCGAATACTGTGATTTCAGTTTTTTTACAAATAGATTTATCACAGGTCTATCGAAAAAGTGGAATTGAGGTTTATCAAGGTCAATTCCAATTCCAGTAGATTTAAATATCGTCAATTCCAATTCCAACGAAAAATGGAATTAATTCCGGGTCGGAATTAATTCCAATTCCGACTTTTCCAACTCTGACATCAAGTGTACTTCGACAACTTTTTTACGTCGCATGCACTCCTAACGAAACTACGAGCCAAAAAAATACAAGCTACTGGAACCGTCCGCGAAAACAGGACAAACAAATTTCCGGTGGTGGACTCCAAATTGATGATGAAGAAGGACAGAGGTTCTTTCGATTTCCGCTCATCTGATGACGGAGTTCTCTTCGTAAAATGGAAGGACAATAAAGCTGTCACAATAGGAACAAACAGTGGAAGTGTCTATCCAACAAACAACGTGAAACGCTACAGTAGAGACTTGAAAAAGAAATTGAATGTCCCTCAACCTCGATGTTTCAAGGCCTACAATTCCAGAATGGGAGGGGTGGACATTCTGGACCACTTTCTGAGTCAATATCGACCCACTTTGCGTAGTACAAAGTGGTATTGGCATTTAGCTGTCAATTCATTCCAACTTCTTTTAGTTGCAGCTTGGCGGATTCACGTTAAGGTCCTATGTAATCCCAAACTCGATCTACTTGCATTTACACGCAGTGTTATTGTTGGTTTACTTATTCAAGCAGTTGGGACGGAAAGAGTGATGACAGGACCGAGTGGGAGAATGGTATTTCATCATCCGATCAGTGCTCAGTCTCGAGGCAGATGTCGACAGTGCTCGAAAAACACAGTGAAACAGTGTGCCGAGTGTTTAGTTAGACTGCACCTTGACTGCTTTATGGAATACCATACTTCCAAATTCTAGAATTCCAGTGAAGTTGCTTGTAGGCATTTTCCTAGTGTTCTTTCACAGAAAATAGTAAGCCTATGTGAGATTTTGATAAACGGTAGCCTATTGTACATGCACGTTATTAGCTTGTAAAGAAACGAGATCTTGCTATTACCAAAGATGACTTTTGAAAACAGACAATACTGACATGTAGGTCTATGTTATTTGTCATGTTTGTCAATATTTTTCTTATGGATACATGCAAGGATACATGCTTTCAGGATACAAGCATTTTATCTAAAAAACAATGTACAATGTAGCAAAAAGAAACATCTATATACATACCGTCGATTAAAGAATTACGGAATTCGAAGCTCAGATTTTGGATTACCAGAAATAATGATCCTGTTTACAACCAATGTTCCTCTATAGGAACATGTTGAAAGATTGAATAATTGTCGCAATTAAAAATATATGGGGATCATCTATATGGTACTTTATATTACTTCTCGGCATAATGAACATGTGTGAGCACTTTCAGAACCCCAAAGAATTTCTGTTTGTACACTTTACTTCATTACTTGAAACAGACACTTTTCGTTAAAGTATATGAACAATTTTCCTGAAATTTCTATGTTAAAATTTGCAGTTACACCAACGAAAAGTGTCTGTTTGTACACTTTACTTCATCCTCTGTCACTGAATGATAACTCATTTGAAAGATCATGATCTGTAGATGATTTCTATAATAACCAGTTCAACAAAATACCAATTTGTGTAACTTTTATGAGCAAAAATTCGAAAAAATGGAGTCAACACTTTAAATGTCACAATTTTACCACTGGAAATACATAGGATTGTGTTATCCTCTCTATTTCTTAAAAGCAAATGATCTGATGCGGCAGACGCGAAGTTTTGCAGTAGGTTAGAGGTGTACTATGCTATGTGAAAGTTTCATGTACTACCTCGTTCCCTGCACAACTTCACGCTAGCTCCCGGACTATTAACTCCAAACGAGGAAAATCAGCGAACATATGGCAATATGCGATACAGAAAACGGTATTGCTCAGACGAAACTGTATTGAATATAATTAGTTAACCCTGATAGATAACCATCTCTTGTTCATTGTTTCAAAAAAATAATGAACCGACATGTTTAATTGCAAAAGTTCAATTTTCAGCGAATTTTATTCTCAGCACGGACTTGAACCAAAGACATCGGGCCTATTCGTGTGGGTTAAACCTAAAGGAATCTCAACAAAAGATCCAGACGACATGAAATGCGATGAGATTCCGTCGCTTTGAGGTCGAAGGTTGTTGAGGAAAAAATTTTCAGAATGAGCTTTTCACTTTCTATACAGTCATTAAATGGCTGTATAATGGACTATTTCGTGTAGAAACGACATTTATGTACGTGCAAGTATTAGTATTAAGAGCAATTGCAAGGCATAGCTATGTGCTCACCCGACTGCGCCTTTTCAAATCTACAATTGTAACTTAAGCTGCATAGATATTCGAATAATTAATGCACAAACGGAAAACTTCTATAGCATACCCAACAGCTTATTGAATATGTCGATCCTAAAAATTGTATTTTAAGACAAATAGATTCTCAAAAATGGAAATCAGACAATAATTAAGTTTGTCAGTTGCACTTTTCCGCAATTTTCAGAAGGCCTTCACTAAACATTGAACTATTTCAATTTTGTTATGAAATTAAAGTAAAATAGGGATAGATATTCGTGCATTGAAAACAACTAGTCATACGGTTAGATGACTATTTTAAGATCTTAAATTTAAAAAACTTCAAAATTTTAAAACCAGAATGTCTTACCATAACAAATGCGCAAGACAAAAAACCCTTCAAATCATGAACTCTCCATAGAGTTTATTGGAGGCTTATTGATGGCTTCCTTGAACTCTTCAGCACTAATGATAATAGATGTTGGAAATATTTCAAAGGGAGGCTTGTTCCGCATTCCTACAGCTCCATAAAAGAAGGATCTCTTGAAATGTTCAGTCTGACAACGAGGATAAGTAACACGGCATGCATAAATTTACGCAGCCATTTCCTTTCTGCATTTGGTAAAAAGAGCGAGTACGTGGAGAAACGGAAGCAAGTTCATTAAAACAAAGACCGTGATAAAGAACCGATAGAAGAGGGAAAGTTGTGGGACTTCTCCACGTCCTAGTGATGCCAAATTTCAGTTGGGATAGCACTATCTATCAAACGAACATGATAATGATGTGAAGTTAAAGGTGCTCAGTTTCGTTGCGATTTTTAGTCTCAATAATCTCTGTCAATCGCTATCTGCATCAGATTATGTCCTGAAAGTCATCTGATCGTTTGCTGATGTCGATCATAAATTTCAAAGTGAGGCTCGAAGATTTACAATCTCTGAATTCTCTCCATTGGATCAGACAGCCATTCTTATGTTCCCTGGAAAATATAGTAACGACCGAAAGAGATGAAGTGGCGGAATAACAGAGTGATGTTCCTGCTCAAGCCCTCTATAGATGAAAAGGACAACTGATGTGGTGCAACGAAAAAATGGTAGAGCAGTAATCAAACCTAACTGCAATGACAAGAAAGCTTCTCCTACCCAAATGTGGCCGAGGGGACTTTCGCACTTGCAGTCCTTTGTAACGACTTTGCTCTCGAAGCATCAAATCCAAGACTCACATTGAACAATGACTCGAAACAAATTGAAAGTAAACTCGTTTGAGGAAAATTTTGCATTAAATTCGTAAAGTGCATGCATACATTGATGTGATTTTTATCGTGATTCATTACTGACTTATAACTTTTAATATAAACATATGGAGGGAGTAGCAGAATAATTTCTGTAATTGGAAAGGGTAAACGGAACGGTTGAGAATTTGCTCTGAAGATTATGAAATTAAATTTAAACTCCTTAAATAATTAAATTGCAGCATGTGAGAAATCTCAAAACGATGATTATTGAAAATAGAGGATCGAAGTATGACTAGAGGCAATGGCATAAGTTCAATAGCTGTCACTAACAATAGAATAAGAACGTCTTCATTCATATCTGAGTGAAATTATTCATCTTCGTTTAGATTGACTGTCAACTTCGTTTTAATTCAGTCTCATAGTGGTCTCCTTGCACAAACATTCATATTCCTGTATTTTCAAGGAAAACAGAAAATACAGGAGCAGCAGCAGGTCTGCAGGCCTGCTATACAAACGTTATGTCCAGGGACACAGACAGGACTTCTCTTAAAATGGGAAGTCAGAAAAACCATAACCAAAACGTCAAATTTTGCCATCAAATATCTAGCTATTCAGACATCCATCATCAAGTGTTCATTTAGATAGCAGTTTGTCTGAACACCTGTGCATAACTTTCGTGTGACTAAAAAACCTTTGTGCGAATTATAGAGCTTACTTCATTTAGGTGTCTTATACACCCTTATATTGTCAAAGTTGAATAAGCTTAATTGCATTCCCATTTAGAGCGGCTGGTTACAAACAACAAGCAAAGTCAGAATGTAAAATTGATAAAGTACAAGCATAGCCATAGCGGCCAAGATATTTACTCAATCAACGCAACCAACACCACAAACTAATGTCAATGATCCCAAAGGATGCGCAATTCAGTCCCCATCCTCCTGCATGCCCTGCAACGGACACAGCAGGCTCTCAAAGTTGACCTAATTTCACGGATTTTACGAAATTTGACCATCTCCTCCACTAATTTCAAGCATAGCCATAGCGGCCAAGATATTTACTCAATCAACGCAACCAACACCACAAACTAATGTCAATGATCCCAAAGATTGCGCAATTCAGTCCCCATCCTCCTGCATGCCCTGCAACGGACACAGCAGGCTCTCAAAGTTGACCTAATTTCACGGATTTTACGAAATTTGACCATTTCCTCCACTAATTTCAAACATAGCCATAGCGGCCAAGATATTTACTCAATCAACGCAACCAACACCACAAACTAATGTCAATGATCCCAAAGGATGCGCAATTCAGTCCCCATCCTCCTGCATGCCCTGCAACGGACACAGCAGGCTCTCAAAGTTGACCTAATTTCACGGATTTTACGAAATTTGACCATCTCCTCTACTAATTTCAAGCATAGCCATAGCGGCCAAGATATTTACTCAATCAACGCAACCAACACCACAATCAACATTACGTCTTCATTTTATTTCAATTGTGAAGGAAAGGAGGTCGGTGTATCAATAACTCGCATGTTCTAAGTCACAGCATGATTAAATTCATCTGACTGATATTTCTGATTCTGTTGATTTACCAGGGTTTTCGTGGGGATTGATATTTGAATCCCCACTTCACCCCATTCCCACAGAAAAGCCCGTGGGTTTCCGCACAGAATCCCAACACCCCACAGGAGAAGCCTTTAATTAATATGTTGCTCTTGTTCGTACAGAATGATCGATGTACAATATCTCCATCTCAGTGGAACTTCTGCACAGCATTCAACCAGCCGAAGGCCGTATTTGACTCCAGATATGCGGAATGGGAGTCCTTGAAGAAAGTCACCGACTTCGCGTTGTAACTTTTGACTTTTCTTTGATAGCTTCGGTATAGGCCTATTGCTCTTTAAAATTGCAGCATTTTCTATCAGTATTGAGCCTTGATTCTTACTTGCCAGCTGGAAATCATTGTACCGAAAAGTTGGCTAAATGCTCGTTTAAGTAAGGAATAGAGCCCTCTATGCACACGTATTTGAGTAACAAATTTACATTTGCCTGAATCATTTGATTCCTTTAGCAGATAGGTGTTCTTTATCTATCGTGACTGATTCGTAAGTTTTTGTCGTCTGCTGCCAGCTTACACGTACAGTTTCCATAGGTTCTTCTCATTCCGCTTTTAATTCTTTAATGATTCATGAGACATGACACCATTTTCCCATAGAACTACCATAACGTAGTTTACCGTAAACGTAATTCTTTCTCGAAATGTTTCTTTCTAATAGTATGACAACGTTGTCTGTATCTCTGCTTTTGTAACAAATCGGTTATTGATCAGCTTGTGTTTTTCAAACTTCCTCCTTTACTCACTTTGGATTTTTGGTCCACATAACCTAGTTATTGACCATGTCGATCCTACTTCATTTCGCTACAGGATTATTTGAAGGGTACAATTTTTGCATTACTGTTCCTTTAAGGAAACGCGTTTGTATAAAAATTCGACAACTACATGTAGACTAAAGGAAACATGGCCTTATCAAATGTTGAGATGAAATATCAATACGAGTATGTGCTTAGTTCTACACAACACTCGACCATTGCATAGGCATAGTACACCATTTTTATATTTCGCTATTTTGAAATTTCGATGTTTCTTATATTCACCTTTAACCGTTCACTGTTCTGAGATTCGCTAAGCAACCGGTCTACATCAAGTAAAATCAAACCTAGGCTTACATGACATTATGTACATGTTGTGCGAAGCATTCTCAAGAAATATACACACATTGATTTCAAAAGAACTATGCTTAATTTCAAAATATGCTATTTTCAAATAATAGGAATTCAATCAACATACAAAGATAGGGTTGAACACAAATAAAAAATATTCATATGTTGCTACACTGCCAGTACTTCAAAATGGTCACTCTGTCACAAAAAAGTCACCTATCAAAAATTCTTACGTTGGCCTTCACTATATGTTTGCGGTCTACCAATGTGTGTTATAGCCATCGTTTATTCCTCAGTGGATCATGCCATGTTCATATAAGTGAATATTTCCGTTTAATTTTCGTTAATTGAATTAATGCAACTAATTGACAATTCTATCTCCATCACTGCCGATAAAGAAGTAAAATATCAAAGCGAGTTTGGTCTTTATGCATCTCAAGTCTAGAATTGTTTCGCAGTAGAAATCGACTATATACACGTGGTGAATGAAAAAGCTTTGAATAAATCTAATCTACTAAAATACATTGTGAAATCCGTGAAATTAGGTCAACTTTGATAGCCTGTTGTGTCCGTTGCAGGGCATGCAGGAGGATGGGGACTGAATTGCGCATCCTTTGGGATCATTGACATTAGTTTGTGGTGTTGGTTGCGTTGATTGAGTAAATATCTTGGCCGGTATGGCTATGCTTGTACTTTATCAATTTTTCATTCTGACTCTGCTTGTTGTTTGTAACCAGCCTTTAGGGCTGAATCATAAAATACTCGTAGAATATCAAAATATACATATTACTTGTCTACTTCAATATTTGTTATCACAAAGAAGTAGATACCATTCAAATGATTATTCAAGTTCAAAACATCTCTCGTCAACATGAATAACTATTGGTGCACTGGTGCTGCTTTTTGAACGTCGTCAACATTTTGCCAGGTTTCAAATTTGTTGTTCTAATTCATTACACAATAATATCCAGCTTTATCTGAATCTTTGCATGGGAATATCCAATTGATTTTGCTACTATGTGACCAGTGATTATTATTCGGTGACATAGATATAATGTCCTTGCATACAACCACTGCCGCCGATCGTAGAACAATACGAAAATTAGAATTGAAGTACAGTAGTGATTGTAGGGTGCCTCTCGACAGTACTGAGCAGCATTTGGTTTTGTAAGTCTGAAGAATGCTTGAAACCACCTCCGTTCGCAGGGTAACACTACAGAAGTTATTATTAACGGATTATGCATGTTCATTGTTTTGCGATTGAAAGAACTCTGAGAATTTTTTTGCGATTGTCGCGATCGACCGTGCTCAGCTGCTACACCAACCCACTCATGAGTGCAGTTGACAATAAATAAACCCATGCTGAAATTTTTTAAAGTTGCTTTAATAAAGTACAATTAATATTAGTGATCAAAATCATTGCCGTTGAAATTCTTTCCAATGCAGTTTCCAATTTTTTTTGCATGATTTTTTGCGAAGAGAATACTATTGTAATCGAGAGATGATATTCCTCAGAACTGATGGTCACCTCCAGAACTAGTCTCGAGGGGCAATAAAATCAATATTCCATGTAACCCAAGCCCAAATCTGGACGCCAACGAACACAAAAATAGATACCCGTTCATAAAACCAGCAAACTGCAAAGTTTTTAATTAAGAGCATAGGGGGTGAATAGCATTTCCCTTTGACGAATTTATTGGGAGGGAAATTGAGTCAAGGCATACAGGATTTTCACTTATCACTTTACAGATGCTCAACCTTGAATGTGACATTTGAAGCTGGTGTTTCTCTAGATGAGTTACTGCATACATTGTGCGTGTTTGGCCAATCAAGAATCTCACAATAAGATCTCAACTTTTCCTTGGACACACTATGATGCAGTTTATAAAATTTCCTTGATAATCAGCTTAATTTCCGCTTAATTAGGATGCTTCTCAGCAAATATTCATTCCTTTTGACATCCAACTTCATATTCGTCCAACTTCCTTCAGTTTCAGTTTCACATACTAGAGTATGTTACTCTATGTTGTCAGTATTAATTTATATTCATTCGTTCGCGACTTTTAATTACCTAATTATTTACAGAATTCTCCACTAGGGTAGTTGTTTAACTTTGGCATCTTCCGTTTCCTGAATCCTTAGGAATTTTTTTTGACCGTGTCGTGTCTTGATTCGATTCATATAAAGTGGCTCATGTCGGTAGTATATAAATTTGCAAAAATTTAGCTTTTTAACCCTTTCCCCTCGGCCTACGAGCACTGCTCGTAGTACCAAATTTTATCACAAACGAGCAGTGCTCGTAGTAATCCAATATCGTCTCAATCAGTGGCGGCTCGTGCAGTCCTGCTCATGTGGGGCGCAATCCAAACGTCTTCATCTTAGCCCATCATCTACTACGGTTGAAATGATATTCATGTACCGCCTATGTAAATCCTGTTTAATGACAATGACATGATAAGTCTCACTGCAAATATACTACTGAGGTCCTTCATAATGACAATATTTTCGGAAGATGTAAAGTCCTTTCCCGATGACTCACCACCAAAAAGCACACAAGAGAAAACAAAAATACAGCTTCCTAGTTCCATCTGATCCATAAAGCCATTCACACTCGAATACCTTTCTGTAATTAAAATTTTTCTCATTGCATTTTCGTCCACTGTATGCTTGAAAACGTTGGCTTGGCTGCCCGTTGAAATGTGCCTTATGGGCGACCGAGATTTCTAATTTCAATTTTTTCTTGTAGGGAATGTTGAGAAAAGGCTTTCTGAAAAGATATACAATCCTTGATCAGGCTCGTACCCCGGATTTTCGTTTGGGGGGGATGATAATAGAATACTGGACCTCAAAAAAATTTTAGAACTTGTATGAATAGACCTATCGATTTAGCTGCATGTGAAAAAAACAAAAATCAAGCCAAATCAAATATCATATAAAAAAAACTGCATAACAAAAAAAATAAAAATATACCGTAAATACTCGTATCGTAAACACTGCGTTCAAAATATATTAACAGAATGTATATACTTAGCCTACATAATAGTACCGGTACATGCATATCCCTCAGAATAAAATTAGCCTACATATATTCCATATGAATATAAAAATGGATGAATAAAATCAAATATAATATGATGCAAATGTATTCTAAACACAACGGATCGAGAATCAATATTCTCGCATATTCACTGTACTAACGGAATCGTAAACACAACTTAAATTGTCCTAGTGAACGGCCAAAGAGCGGTCGTTTTAGACGCCTTTGGCCCATCAAGATCCTATGATGGTTTTTATGTAAGCGAAGCAGGCGAAAGATTCCTCTGCTGTACATGTTTTCACTGGGGTGACCAAAAAATCCTTTAGGAGTTTTTAATGTACATTTGGATTAGAGTCTCTATCACACTCACTCAGCGCCTCCGTCAAGCAGAGCCTCCAATCGGTGACGATGGCTGTTGTCGCCAAATCTTGCCACGTTCAAATCAGTGGACATCTTACACATTATATCATGACCGAATCATTAGTACAACTATGCATTTGGAAATTAAGTTTGGGGTTAGTTATTAGTTTAGTTCAAGTGTTAAAATCAAGTATTAGTGATCTGAAATTGAGTTATTTTTATTTCAAAATAAGATATTTTATTAATTTTACGAAGCGACACTCGATATTTTCACATGCTCAGTATGCCTAAGTTTCTCCCTTTTTCATGCCACTTAGAGTTTCGAATTTCGGGGGGGGGATGCATCCCCTGCATCCCCCCCTTCGGTACGCCACTGAATCTGATTCATTTTCAGTCGACACAGTGAGACACAGCTATGATTGAAAGTGCTTCGCCAGTCCAAGGTTTTGTATACACGCATCAGAATAACATGAGTTTGACCAGAATCTGACTTCCCAATGCACGCGCGGCGTTACCTAATCAGAATGTACGAAAGCGAGCCAGAGGGACTTTTTGAGAGCGCCCCATCCATGCATTGTTTACGCGTGCGAAGCTGCTAAAAATCTTCGATTTATGCAGATGTATGATCAGCAAAACATGTATGAATCAAGGCGCACAGACTGTGCGCCCCATCCGGTAGAAGAGAGGGAGAGTGACGTCTGAATGAGTCACTGAATGTGTTTAGCAGTACAGGTTGAACCATTGATAGTTCAATTCAGTCTATCAGATCAGTTGCGTTTCAGCGCAATGTTCTGTGTAAATTTTCTTTGATGTAACTAATTTTTAATGGAGGGCTGCGCCCCAGGCGCCCATATGGACGGGCCGCCACTGGTCTCAATGCAATTCAACCCCCACAGCGCCGCTGGTGATAACTGGCCTTATTCCTACAGCCGCTGGCAGACGTCTCTCTAAAATTGACCAATTCCGCATTGAAGTCAAGTGATAATAGTGAATCAATTCCTTTCTTTTTGCAGCAGTTAGTCAGTCTTGTTCATCTCACCCGGTATGATGGCTTCGCGACCTAAGCGCTTGTGTGCATCGATTCCTCTGGAGGCGTATAGGGATACGAATAGAAGATTTCGTGCATATGAACTACCTGACTCTGATGAAGATATTGGAAATAACCCAGACGAAATCAGTATAACTACACAAGTGACAGTGAATCATTGGCATCAACTTCAAGTGAAAGTTCCGAAGAGACTAACATTCGTCGTCCGCGTGTTAGGAGCAGAGTTGGAAAAGTCGGAATTGGAATTAATTCCGACCCGGAATTAATTCCATTTTTCGTTGGAATTGGAATTGACGATATTTAAATCTACTGGAATTGGAATTGACCTTGATAAACCTCAATTCCACTTTTTCGATAGACCTGTGATAAATCTATTTGTACAAAAATTGAAATCACAGTATTCGGCCGTTGTGTTAACTGCACGCAGAGAAGAGAGAGAGAGAGAGAGAGAGAGATAGATCGACAGACCTAGTTTTATTCTATTGTTGAATAAAGGGTGCTAATTGTGACTTTGATGGGCCTACAGTCCCCGGACAATGTTAATTCAGCAATTAAGCAAACAATGAAAAGATCTTTGTTCAATCTGTTATTTAGTTATTTATCATGTAAGATAATTAATCAAAGTAAAACGATTGTTGAATTTAGTTATATGATTGGATAAGCACAAAAATTGGAGACTAACTTAATTGTTGTACACACGAAAAACAATTGGTTTGGAAAGAGGAAAATTAACCCTGTATTAAAGGGCATTAAATAAAGGACAGTTCAAATAACAATATACAATAGACAGTGTCAACAAATTATTCTAATAATTAATGATTCAATTAAAATGGCAATGACATGAAATTTTATTCAACTTCCAATCACAACAATTGACAATATTAATTTTCAAGACTATAATTATAGAAATACGATACTCAACGATAAAAGAAAAACTTTAAACTTGCAGTTCACTTCTTGATGTTGAATTCACTTCAATTCGATCGGACTCACTTATACCAAAATAATATCATAAATATCATGAAAATCAGCGTCACTCTTACCGTCAATCTTCAATTGCGCTCGCTGATGTAGGTGTTGCCGCATACGCTACTGTGTTGTTGTTCGCTGGTAGGCAGTTGTAGTTGTTACTTCTGTAGTCAAGTTACACCGCGAGAGCCCGGAGTTCTTCTGAAGTGTCGTATGTGTTGCTGTTGGTAGTTGTTGTTTCAATTTCTCATCGTCTCTAATTTATGCAAATGTTTGACACTTGATGATAAATCCACTTTCTTTTGAAAATTGAAAGTTTCCTTTAATCTCTGCTCATTAGCTTTCGACCCGACCACATTTCGTTCTTATCACGGAATTTTTAATCTCCTTTTTTAACATGGACATAATTTTTAACATGGACATAATTTTTTTTGATCAGTTTTCATGATATCATTTTTATCGTCGTTTTTTCTTTCATCAACAATCACGTTATTCGCGCATTGAATTTCTTTCTTCCGTCAGTTTATTATTCGCATCTCTATCTCTCTCTCTCTCTCTCATAGAAGTAGATAATAGTACACTAGAATAGAAGTTTGATATCTTGCCTATGTACAATGATGGCACATGGAAAAATCTATGGTTTGTAGATCAGATTCGATCTAAAACATTGTATCATAGTCAAACTATTTGCCAAGTTTGTTGTGGAAGTTGTTGGCAGCAAATTAATGCAGGATTTTTATAAAGATAATATTAAGTGAGATGGTGGCATTGTTTTGTTTTTTTTAAGTAAGTAAGTATATGTTTATTGAAGTAAATGGAAATCATCAAGGCAGCAAGACAAATGATAGTAGTTGATCAATGACATTGCAGCATCAGAAGAATCACAGAGAAGTTCAAAACTTTGTGTTGTACATTTTTGCGCAGAAAGGAAAGAAAGAGTTAGCTCGACGATTTGTCTGAATGGCAGGCAACTTCAAGTGGGAAGCGTGATGCAGAAAAAAGTCTGGAAATTGGTCATGCAGCAAGCTTTGAGGTTGCTTGATGCTGAGAAACAGCTTTTCTGCTTGACTTGAACGGCGAAGACTCAGCGATGGTAACAATGTGCAGCGACAATCTTTGCCACAGATAACCTTTGACAGCGTTTCTGTATTCTGTCCAGGCACAATGAGTTTGTCTCATTCAAACCAACGAAAACTGGAGCATTATATTCAAGAATAGATCTGATAAAGTTGTTATAGATTTGAATCAGATCTTCTTTAGGGACCATGTTCTTTAGGATTCTAAGAAGGTGAATGCGTTGACTAGCTTTCTTGCATATGCGTCTGATGTGAGGCGTCCACTTCATATCTTGATTGTACGTCACACCAAGGAAATCGACTTCCGTGCATCTAGTAATGGGTAGACTTATCGTAGTGGTGACATTTGACTTTCGAAAAAAACAAATATTTCGTTTTGTTCATATTGAGAAGTAGATCATTTTCAGTAGTCCACCGACTCACATTTTCTATTTCACTGTTCAGTGACTTCATCGGGTCAAGATCATTTTTGTGCACAGGTACCAACAATGCAACGTCATCCGCATACTTGATAATACAATTCGTATCAGCCTTCTGAGCCAGAGATCCCATAAAAGCCGCGAATAAATAAGGGCCTAAGATGGAGCCTTGTGCAACTCCTGAGTTTACTGGTATTTCTTTACTCTTGAATCCATCTAGGGCAACATACTGTGTTCGATCTTCAAGGTAGCTTTTAATCCAACGCACAAATGAAGAGGGAAGTTGGCTGTTATTCAAAAGGCTGAGCAATTTCTCATGATTTAATTTATCAAACGCCCGAGTCAAGTCAAAGGACAGAAATACAACACCATCAATATGTTGCTTATCTAGCATACGAGTCACATAATCATGAAGTCTGATGTTAGCTAGACAGGTGGAAGACCGTGGTCGAAACCCATATTGCGATGAACCATAAAATAGCAGCAAATCATCCTTGATCGAGTTGACGATCAATCGCTCAAAAATCTTGGCCATGATGGGCAATAGAGAAATCGGTCGAATGTCGCTAACACTTGGATTCCTGCATTTCGGAATTGGCACGATCTTTGCACGCTTCCACCGGAACTGACCCTTGCTGAATTGAAAGGTTGAATAAATGAGTTAATGGTCCACAGAGGATGTCACTTGCAGCCATCAGCAGCCTTGATGGAATTTCATCGCTACCACCAGCTTTCCGGCAATTGATCTTTTCCAGGCAACGCTGAACCTGCTCCACGATGATATCAATAGACCATGAAACATAATTCTCAGATATTTCAACAGGTTGCATGCGTGCTGATGCAAAATTGCTCATAAGTGTCAGGCTTATATCCTCTATCATCTCAGTCTCAGAGTTGTATGAATTCAAGAGGCCTTTGAGATAGGTAGGACTTCGACTTGAATTTGAACATTTCACTATGTCCCACACATTTCCTTTTGTATTCTTGATTTTATTGCACCAATTGGATTTGGCCTTCTCAATCTCAGCTTTGATTTTGGTCTTAAGGTGCTCAAAAAGGGAAAAATTGCGTGTCCGAAATGCATGAAACCGTTGATTGATCGTATGCTTTAATAGAGGAGTCATCCATGGTTTGTCCCTATAGGACTCATGTCAACAGTTATTTTTGGTATTTCATGCAAAGCTGTTTCTAAGATGGAATAAAAAATGTCACACTTGCTTTGAACGTCAGAGTCTTCCTTGTAAAAGGAAACCCAGTCACAAGAAGCTAGAAAATTTCGAAAGGACGCTAGATTCGTTGAGCGAAAGTCCCATACAGTTTTTCGCGAAGTTGCTTCTACTATTTCATTTTTGGCTTTAATATAAATACCATTGTGATCAGCCTTGCCGAAATTGCTGGTGATTTCTGGGGTTTCATAGCTCTCCAACAGTGTATCATGTATGTAGCATTTGTCCAATATTGCAGTGCCTCGAGTTGGTCCACAAACAGTTTGAGTTAGTCCATATGCCGTTTCAAAGAAGGAATCAGGAAAGTCATTAAAGTCACCAATTACGAAAAGTTTGCCGTTTGGATAATCACTGAGCACACTATCAATGTTGCTGCACAAGTACTCCTCAATGGTCTGCCATTGCATGGACACTAAGTTAGGTGGAATGTAGAGGACAATCAATACTATGTGATGAGCCGGAAGAAGTAACCAAAGGCATTCAATAAACAGTGGACAAACACTGACACTCGTCAATTCAAAAGCGTTGATGTCATCTCTCAAGTATGCACAAACTCCACCTCCTCGACGTCCATCCCTTCTATCAAAACGATGCAAAAATGTATAATGAGGCAATGATATCAGAGAGTCACTTATATTTTCAGACAGCCACGTTTCAGTAAATGCAAGGACCTGGGGTCGTGTCCCTGAAACAAAGCCACATATCTCGTCAAATTTGGGCAGCAGCGACTGTATATTAGAAGAATAAAACGACGGGTACGTTTTCTGCGGGCATTCGATAAAAAACTCAATGAAAATTTGGTATGCTTGTCCGTTGAACGATTTTTCCTCTATGAATGATGACGTCTTCCCCACTCGATCTTAGCTGCTTGCATGTACTTCTCAATTCCCTCTGTTCAATTTGTTGGCAAAAAGTTAGATCGTGATTCAGGTATATATTTCTGTAATCGTCTGACCTGCGCAAACATCGAGAATTACTCATAATTGAACTCTTTGAGTTGAAATCGACAAAGGAAACCTTCAGGAGACGTGAACCAGTCTGCTTTACTTTGCCAATGCGTTGAACCGAGATAGTCTCTTCATCAAAATGTTGATTTTCATCAATATAATTAAATAGTTCTTTCACTTTATTAAAGTCATAGGACTTTCTCACAGACAAATCCCCATTCCCAAGCTCATGTATTCCAGAAATGACGATGTTATTGCGTCTGTTGACTCTTTGTTCTATCTCACGAGTCATTTCAGCAACATCAATATCTCGAGAACTTGAGAGATCTTTGTAGTCCTTCAGAAGCTTTTCGTACTTATTTTGTAACTGCCTATTCGTTTCAACTACTGCTTCGAGTTGAGACTTCAGGGGCTGTAGATGTATTTCGAGAATATTTGATAGCACATCAATAGTGACAACACTGCTCATAGTAGAGATCTCTGTCGAATTTGATGCACTGACGTCGTGTTCATTGTACTTTTCTATTGCATCTTTCAATGCTAAATTTAATTGTTCTTTTGTTAGCCTCCCTAGTTGACTCGAGGACATTTTACGCACACCAGTAAATGTGAAAGAGCTTCTGTTTGTGTCAGACATGACGGAATTTGACGTCAGCAAACACGTGATGAAAAATCGATAATCCACTGAAAATCGGCGAGGGGTAGTTTCAAAGACCAACTAATAACATATGACAGTCAGCTGACAATACCAGCCGCGACAGACGCCTCAACAACAGATCAAGAAGATCGAATTATGAACCGTAGAAATCCTACCAGGAGCGCGGCGAAGACAATCAATGACGTTTAGAAGCCACACAATGCTCTATTGATAAATGCACAATCGTAGCGGAGACAATGAGAGATCTTTACATAGACCGACGTAGCACAAAAAACTGACCACAGTAGACGTAGAAATGCTGATCAAAGCCAACCAATAAGGGAAACGGACAGACCAAACCAAAGCACGTCGAATGATACCAAAACTAACGAAGTATAACGCCAAATAGCCAGTCTACCATCCAAATAACACCAAGTTGCCAAACTATGCGCGAGAGACACGACCGACAGAGGTGACGAGATGTGTGATTTTTATAAAGATAATATTAAGTGAGATGGTGGCATTGTTTCATGTGGTATAGCCTACTATTCCCTGGGTTGGTATATTGTGTCGATTTACAGCAATCATTAACAACTATTTTTCAAAATTCGAATTAAAAATTGGTCCACAAAGTCATAATTGAAAGTGGGCGGTGCACTGGTTGCAAGAATATCTCAAGAATTCAATAGAAAAAATTCTAATTATAGGATGATTTCTCCTTCATACGGTTAAGAAACCTAGCGCTTTTGTCGAATAAATACATTGAAAGCTTCTTCACCGACAATAATTTCTCAGATAAGTGAGTAGTCGCTGGAACTTTTCAATTAATCATTAAATGACACATGTGATATAGTGTGATATTTTGGAACCTGATATTCGAAAGCATGTAGGAAGCTGATATTCGAAAGCATGTAAAGATTTTGAAAATTGTTCAATTATAGTGAACAGGGGAGCCTAGCTTTCAAGTAAAATGAATACTCTGAGATTTCTTGACCTCTGATTTCAAGCTGGAGCAATGTATGTTCTGTAAATCGACATTGCAAGTTGCATATGTGACTGATAATACTCTTGATAGATTATAGGAGCGATATTTCAAAATTATGAACGTACAGAACGTTTTAAAGGATTTCTTTCTTTGTCATCCTGTCGCCGCAGTATTTTGTAATTCACTATTGCTTTTGTGTATGATCTTTGGACAAGGGGCAGCAATCCAGATCACAATTTGGCTTGATAAATATAAATACAAATAAGAAAACATGGAAACCAGCACGCACAATTTGCGTTTTGCCCCAACTTAGTTCCCCCGGCGTGTGCCATAATTTTCATGCAATTTCCATTCTTGGACTTTCTATGGTACTGTTAATTTCCATGCTCTCTCTCTCAGCGTTTGATTCTTTGCATGACCGTTAATTTTATTTTCTCTTTTTCACAAGATGTTGAATATCTCGTTTACGAAACGAAAATGGCGGAGGCTGACCGGCTACATATATACATGTACATGTACACAAGAAATATGAACTATGAACATGAGAACGTACATAGGAACGACGCAGGGAACGGCACACAGGAATAACGAGGATAGGATACGGGCACATGGGTTAGATAGAAGCGAGTAAACTTTAGATACATTAACATATACGCGCCATGCAATTATCGGAATTGAATCTCATTATGGAATTGGAATTGAATTGAACTGTTTCGACTGGAATTGGAATTGAAATTTCTGCTCTGGAATTGGAATTAAAAAATTTCAGTGGAATTTTTCCAGCTCTGGTTAGGAGAGAGAATGTGTTTCACTTTCCTTCACAGTCTCATAACACACATCTTAATTAGGCCTATTCGGAAGAAGGAGGATGGAGCATTGTCTTTGGGATGGAGTGTGGTTGATATTGAGAAGGACAGCCGAGTTGATGATCTTCCTGACTTTACTGGTGTACACGGTGCTTGATGTACCTGATAAACCCGAGGATTTTATTTTACATCTCATTGATGATGAACTGTGCGATCTTCTCGCGACATGGACTAATAATAAAGCAGCAGGAGACCCTATGCTCAGAAGAAAAGGAACTGTCTCGGTGAGAGAAGAAGTCACGTGGCGCTATGGACTGATGTGTAACTGTTGTTGAAATGCTCGAGTTCCTGGCGATGTTACTATGCATGGGAATTGTGCATAAGCCAGAGTTAAAGGACTACTTTTCAACTAATTATCTCATGGAAACGCCATTCTTTCGGCGTTCAGACAATTTATCAAGGGATAGATTCTTACAGATATTGAGATACTTACGATTCTATGACTGTCAATCAGCCGATGCCTCTGATATTCAAAACAAATTGAGGAAAGTGAAGCCTGGAATAGAGATAATGCTCAAGAAAGTTCAGAGTCTGTACAAACCTTGAGATAAAATGTCAATCGACGAATTCCTCATGCTTTACAAAGGCCCTTTTTTTCTTCAAACAGTACATAAAATCGAAAATATCACGATTTGTCGGTTTAATTGAAGTGTTTGTGATCTGAGAAATAAATATATTCCGTAATGAAGTAAAGAAATAACAATAACAAATGCAACAAAGAGAATTTATTTTTTTTTAGCAAAAATGACTGTTTATAGCCGCTGGTGGTAGGATAAGAGAAAATATGAGCCGAAGGGAAAGGGTTTAAAAACTGGTCAAATAATTTTTAGGACACTACAGGACTCCGCATGAAGCTGAATCTTTTCATATACAAATTTTCACTGTATACACACTTTATTGAGTCCACACTCTACCTATTATACTTACTCTGTCATTTAGTCATCAATCGCAGAGAATCTTGAAATCTCTAGACTGACCCACCAAAACATACGCAATGGGAGAGAATGGATAATTTATTATAGAGATGTAGAGAGGATTCACAATTACATAGAACAAGTTATTTTTGATTGCATGTTTGAAACGATACAATTCTGTGTAATTGTTCTAAAATTTATTTGCTGTAATTATCAGAATAATCCAAAGGCATCACTTTATTCAGAAATTAATGACGTGCACATTCTGCAAGCGACATCACAAGCAATTGTTCAATTAAGATAAAATGTAATCGATTAAACGAGGATAGGCCCATAGCCTTTTATCTCACCTTTTTTACTTAAACACCGGGACCAGCCGATATAAATGCATGTGGCATTCAATTATCTTATCCTCTATCGCAACTTGAAAATAGCTCATCTCTCCAAAACCTACTGGAATGGAAAAATATGCAATGCATTTTGCAGCACGTTTATTTTCTTCACAATATGAACATGTAACAAATTAATGTTGAATTTCATGAATAACGGCCAAAATACTTGATGAAAATGGATGAAAGTACATATACATTGGCACCATATTACCAAACAATACTATCACACAAGTTTCCGCACTTTCGACTTCCCAGCCACAAAGTCCAAAAATCGATCTATGACCAAACAGATCAGGAAGTCTACACCAATCACCTTCAATATTATCATCCGAAACTGAAATGCAATGAAAAATTTCATTAGAGCACCATCATTAGATGTTTGTCAATCGCATGAAAAAGAAAACAAAGATCATAGTTTCAAACATTTGTTTTATTAGGATAGGTGGCTAACTACAATTGTTCCGACTGTCATAGAGTTTTCCAAATTCATAAATGAATCAAAGAAAATTGATGCTGGTGCTAGCTTTAAACCACCTCGAAAGTTTTACGAAAAATTGCTGCACTAAATAAATGGGAATCAAACATGTAGGAAACTCTATAAAAGTGAACATGTGAACAATTTGCGAACTACCGCTGCAATTACAGTATAATCTCGTTATAACGTAAATGGGATATTGCGTATATTCGACAATAACGCATATGTCAAACATTTCCGACAAAATATCCTATCTTTTTAATATGAGAACACCCTCGCTAAAGCGTAGACGGCATAACGTGCAATTAAATATAACGGACGAAAATTTCACTCCCTTTAAAATCTAACGTACAAGTCACCTCAATGCACTTTCTGACAGCAGCAGATTTTCTCAATGAGTGTTGTAAGTATTAACAATTAGTGAAATTCTAGCATTGAAAAATTTGAATTTATTGAGAGAATTGTCATATTGAAAATCTAAAACTGAGTTTCATGTCACCGACTTCAGCATGTCGCACAAACAATGTTCGTCCCTCATATTCGAACTCCAGCAGTCAAGAAAGTCCAATCCTGTGGAATGTACGATGTATCGCGAACTGCAATAAATACGCTATGGTCTCAGCGTGAGATTACAAAACCTACTGCTGCATCGACAAGGCTAGGGAAATACAAGAAACCACGATGATTTTGAGGAAACATTGATAATATGGCTCCCTCAAACAAGATTGCCGGGAAACACACGATTCCGGCTGAATATGAATCCTGTGATATATTGAACACAGATTGTGAGACAGTTCAATTCTTTCACTTACATCCAAATAATGAACAATGTGAATACTGTAATTGCAACTTGTAACAATAATTTTGATAGTAAATGAGTTGTAATGGACAATCTGCAATTGATACGTATTTTCTGGTCAATTCCTGCTTGTTGAAATAATTCTGCTTTATTTCTATGAACATATGATGAGCAGAGAGGACAGTTTTATGGTTATATATGAAAAATGCCATACCCTTGATATAACGGGCATTTATTTCAATCCCTGGAGTGTACGCTATAACGGGATTATATTGCATGGGTGATTACAAACTTCACGAACAACCACTTGCTTGAGGTTGAAACCGATGGCGGCTAGTCCATTAGGGAAGGTTGGGCACTTGCCCCACCTAGCAATCATGTACTCTATTGAACAACTAGACTAATCTTACAATCGCGAGCTCAAAAAAAACCGAACCCTCAGTTGCAGACCTAACATTGCCACAATAAAGCATTTTTTATGCAAAAGCCGTCATGGACATGTCCTCCCGCTGCCAGTGATACTACATTTGCGCAGGGTTGGTCGGCAAAAAAACCCACCCGGGGTTTTATCGGGTTATATCCGGGCGGGTTTTTTCGGGTTTTTTATACCGGGTTTAATCGGGTTTAATTGGGTTTTTTCGGGTTTAATCTAGTTATTTCGATTTTCTTGAAATTAAGAGGTAATCTCTTATTTCATAATTATCATTTTATTGAAAAATCAAACTACATTGCACACATCAGTGTAATGTAAACCATGATTAAAATACAATATCATGAGAAAATATCGGTGAGTACTTAATATAGGTTACTGTATTTTAGCCGTACCAAATATTCAGATAATTACAGGCTATCTAAATAAGGAATCATATAAAGTTATTCTCTCACCTACATTTACGAATAGTATACTTTACACAAGATTGGCTGTTATCTAAAATTTATAAGTTTTTTCTACTATTGTATTATCAGAGAGAAAACACATGTGTACAGTAGAGGCTATAAATTGAACTTTATATTAAAATATATGGTCAAAACGGGGAAGATCTAATGAGTCATTTAAACATCGATCACCAAATATCTGTTTGTTATACCGGTATTCAAAAAGTAAGAAAATATAGGCCTAGACAAAAATATAGGCCCAACTGTTAGCAGTATTACTGATACTAAAGCTAAATAATACGCAGATCGTTTCGTCGAACTTTCATATCATAATTTCGATTCATTTTATTTATTTTTATTTTTTTGATTACCTGAGGATGGTTGTTTGGTGTGGTCGAAAGACCTCGTCCTAATATGTGAAATGGAGGACGTACGCTCTTTCTTATGGTCCGAAGTGTCCGTCGCAGACTTGCAGCCTGCTGCGGTATCAGTAATGACGCGCGCGCACCACGCACGCGCCACCCCGAACTCCCCATCATTTCCGAGTGTCTTTTGTATGCGATAATAACATTAATGATCAGACTTGTGGGCAGTGGCTTTAAATCATTGTTTGCCAATATCGATCTTATCTTACGCACTTTCGACTGCACCAGCCACCCAAAGACATGCGACCAGCAGCGTCAACCAAAATGCGTGCGCTCTCCCGAATTCCCCATCATCTCACGAATGCATCACTACAGTCCGCTGTTGACAAATCCAGGCTGGCTGATGTCCGGCGAGTCACGGATGGACAATGGGCATCATATCAGCATAGGCGCTAAGTTTCTTGCGCAATGAAAACATCGGACGTTGACATATTATTCGGTTTTCCTTTTCCTTTTCAATATTTAGTGTTGTAGTAAGAAACATGTAGATTACGGAATTGTATACATTCCATACGATGATTTTTGAGAAGAGGCAGAGTCAATAAATCAGAAAAATGAATTGGCATTACTGTATTTTAATTAGAAGCATCGAAAAAATGACATAATATGGAAAACTCCATTTCACCCGATTTCGCCCGATTTCACCCGCCCGATTTCGCCCGCCGGGCGGGTGAAATCGGGTTTTTTTCTGACCGGGTGGGTTTTGACCAACCCTGCATTTGCGCGATTTATTGCAATGATGTGATAACACACTAGCTTCCTACTTTATTATTCAAATTTCTGAGAGCATTGCTTTGATCTGCTACTATTTGTGAATAGCAGTGAATTCCGTTGATAATGTATTGAAGAATTTAAAGATAACCTGCCGCTTCCATCTCCCTAGTAGCCTACTCAGTCGTGTAAATCTTAGGTTATCCGATAACAATACATGGAATTGATAATTCCTACAATCAAAGCTACGTGGGACGAGACTCAAATAGGTTGGTCAGAAAATAGCCGCCAGTTGATTTAGAATATTTGAGGCATTTTCTGTCAACTTAATGCAGCACTTTTCACTGCTTCGCCCCTTGTAATCAACATTAACTTTACACGACGATTTTCCTACAACATTAAAGTCCGTTTGCATAATGATGCACAACAGGGGAGAATGGGGCACATTAAAACACTATTCGTATCCGCGAAACTATAAGTAATTTATGACATGGTCTATTGTATAAACTATACACCCCTACCTGAAAATTTCAAATCACACATGGGGCACATTGAACCACTTCGGTAAAAATCCTAATTTTGAGGAAATGAAACGTCATAGAAATGTCCAACGACTTACTTTGCATAGTCTCATCTTTCTAGCTGAGTTTAGCTAATTTGATTTAGTATCGATAAAAGTTCAAAAACATGCTCAATTTGCCACGCACTTCCCTATATGTAAGACAGTACTATCCTCTGAATTGATTTTACTCACTACCATAAATGATCAATGGGCTTGGGCGCATTGTCACCGCTATTACCGAACCTATCTATAGTCCCATCACTAAATAATTTATCACTCACTTCTTCTGGAATGGCAACAATTTCAAATTGCTTTGCAGCGTCAGGTATTAATCCAGACGCCAATGCTACGATTGAGAAGGCTGACAACCCAAGACTGTAAAGCAGGGGTCGATTCTCCATCAACGACTCCATAAAAGGATGACCTTTATAATTGATAGAGAAAGTTGTAATCTGGAAAAAGAAATTCCATCGCAAACGTGAGGATTGAGACTTCAAAATGCATCGATATATAATAGACTATGACAAAATGAATTCAAGAACTACATATAATATTCATCACTCCTAGATTTCAATTTCCTTTTACTTCAACACATAGGACACAGTCAGGTGACCTGGTCTGCAAACGTTTATTAAAAGATAGCTTATTGAAGTTGAAAAACAAATAGAAACCGATACATCAAGCACCATAAATTGTGTGATAGCATTCAAGACTCATTTAATAATAATAGTAATACATGTTAAGACAAAATTTGATAAGTAATATGTGGGTCATTCCACGACGATTCAACAAATTTCTGAAAAATTTTGTGGCACTTAGTCTCAGCTTTTGCTTATTTTTGAATATATTAAAGAAATAGTGCCCATAGTATTGAAAATTGAAAGCAATCCGTGTTCAAGCGCACGACATGTTTCAGCTTTACAAAGCCATCCTCAGGTGAACAAAGATATGTACAGGATAAAATTCTCTTAAATATAAAATTCGTGGTTACATCGGATGGTATGATCACATTTCAACGCTAAAATCAAGGTCATTCACAGCAGTCAAAGATGCAATGAATAATGAAATAAAATCAATTCTATTTACAGTTCTACAAATTTAGGCATAGATTCATAGAGCTTTCCCGTTCATTCATCAGGCTATTGTTCGATTTCTTTAATAGAATAGATTCCAGATGTCTAGGGTACCTCGTCTGAGAAACGACCTTGAAATTATCTTTGTGAGGAGGATGAACATGCAAGCTAATTTCAGAAGGCGTTGGGTAGCCTTTCAAGTGTTCATTCATCCTAGTAATGAAATGCCTGACCGAGCTGCCGATGTGGCACTTGTCACAGTGCTCACAAGAATACTTGTAGACAATGTTTGACTTGAGCTCGCAGGCACTTTGTCTTTGTTAGCAAAGAACATACTGGTCTTGAGAGTCTGGAATACAGGTCGAATTTTCACGCTAGGAGAAATAATTTTGTTGATATCTTTTATATGTTTTCTTAAAGTATTTTCTCCTTCAGCAATGAAGGGAAAGCTCCAATTAATTGTACGGGTGTCACTTCTATCATTCTCAGTGTGGTTGGGAGTCCGGTTTTCATGTCTCGCCTCAACTTCTTTCTGAATACGAATTATCTCATTATTCGTGAAACCATTTTTTTGAAAAACACCAGTGATAGTACTTGCAGACTTGTGATAATTGCTGATATTAGAATTAATTTTCAAAGCGCGGCTGAAAAGTGATCTCATGGCAGCCAAGCGATATCGCTTTCGAGAGTATGCCGAATTTGGGGTATAAACACCGGTGTTGGTTTCTTTGAAGTGCCAGGTAGTGTCGAAGGCTTCATCATTTTTCGAAACTACGGCATCCAAGAAAGTCAGACGACCATCGACTTCCTCTTCGTAGGTAAAGTCGATCTGAGGATGCAGTTCATTCAAAAAGGAATGAAAAGCAGAAATATCAGCATTCATCTCAAATATGCAAAAAATATCGTCCACATACCGTTTGTAAAACACTGGGCCAGAACCGACAAAATTTTTCAATTGTTTCTCAAGCATGTCCATGGTAAATGCAGCCATTGTTGGGGCGAGACATGAACCCATAGACATCCCATCCACTTGAACATACAATTCCTCATTGAAGGAGAAAAGGATGTTGGTAGATGCTAACTTCAGTAGCTCTCGCAAGGCCTGTTTTCCGATAGGGATTTCATCTTCCGAAATGGTGGACACAATATGCTCGATGGTATCATCGACAGGTATGCTGGTGAATAGACTTTTCACGTCAAAACTGACTATTTTACGACTTTTAGAAGCTTGACCTTTGATGAGATCAGTGAACTCGAAGGTGTCTTTCACCACAAACTCTTTTGGGAGAAGAGGCTTCAGAATTCTATCCAGCCATTTGGCTAGATTAGACGGATAAGCATCGATCATATTTAGAATAGGACGGTAAGGAGGATCACTCCGATCTTTATGAATTTTAGGAGACCGTAGAGTCTTGCCGGTTGGGAACCGACTGGCTTAATGATTTTGAAAATCGTATCGGAAATCAGGCCTTTACTTTTCAGTTGAGTGAGTTTTCGCACAAATCTATCCTCTTCGAGAATGAATTCTTGAAGATCAATCCAAATTCCAAAAATATTCTCCCTCTGCTCGCTCAAGAAAGAGTCCATTCATTCTCGAAGAGGATAGATTTGTGCGAAAACTCACTCAACTGAAAAGTAAAGGCCTGATTTCCGATACGATTTTCAAAATCATTAAGCCAGTCGGTTCCCAACCGGCAAGACTCTACGGTCTCCCTAAAATTCATAAAGATCGGAGTGATCCTCCTTACCGTCCTATTCTAAATATGATCGATGCTTATCCGTCTAATCTAGCCAAATGGCTGGATAGAATTCTGAAGCCTCTTCTCCCAAAAGAGTTTGTGGTGAAAGACACCTTCGAGTTCACTGATCTCATCAAAGGTCAAGCTTCTAAAAGTCGTAAAATAGTCAGTTTTGACGTGAAAAGTCTATTCACCAGCATACCTGTCGATGATACCATCGAGCATATTGTGTCCACCATTTCGGAAGATGAAATCCCTATCGGAAAACAGGCCTTGCGAGAGCTACTGAAGTTAGCATCTACCAACATCCTTTTCTCCTTCAATGAGGAATTGTATGTTCAAGTGGATGGATGTCTATGGGTTCATGTCTCGCCCCAACAATGGCTGCATTTACCATGGACATGCTTGAGAAACAATTGAAAAATTTTGTCGGTTCTGGCCCAGTGTTTTACAAACGGTATGTGGACGATATTTTTTGCATATTTGAGATGAATGCTGATATTTCTGCTTTTCATTCCTTTTTGAATGAACTGCATCCTCAGATCGACTTTACCTACGAAGAGGAAGTCGATGGTCGTCTGACTTTCTTGGATGCCGTAGTTTCGAAAAATGATGAAGCCTTCGACACTACCTGGCACTTCAAAGAAACCAACACCGGTGTTTATACCCCAAATTCGGCATACTCCTCCAAAGCGATATCGCTTGGCTGCCATGAGATCACTTTTCAGCCGCGCTTTGAAAATTAATTCTAATATCAGCAATTATCACAAGTCTGCAAGTACTATCACTGGTGTTTTTCAAAAAAATGGTTTCACGAATAATGAGATAATTCGTATTCAGAAAGAAGTTGAGGCGAGACATGAAAACCGGACTCCCAACCACACTGAGAATGATAGAAGTGACACCCGTACAATTAATTGGAGCTTTCCCTTCATTGCTGAAGGAGAAAATACTTTAAGAAAACATATAAAAGATATCAACAAAATTATTTCTCCTAGCGTGAAAATTCGACCTGTATTCCAGACTCTCAAGACCAGTATGTTCTTTGCTAACAAAGACAAAGTGCCTGCCGAGCTCAAGTCAAACATTGTCTACAAGTATTCTTGTGAGCACTGTGACAAGTGCTACATCGCAGCTCGGTCAGGCATTTCATTACTAGGATGAATGAACACTTGAAAGGCTACCCAACGCCTTCTGAAATTAGCTTGCATGTTCATCCTCCTCACAAAGATAATTTCAAGGTCGTTTCTCAGACGAGGTACCCTAGACATCTGGAATCTATTCTATTAAAGAAATCGAACAATAGCCTGATGAATGAACGGGAAAGCTCTATGAATCTATGCCTAAATTTGTAGAACTGTAAATAGAATTGATTTTATTTCATTATTCATTGCATCTTTGACTGCTGTGAATGACCTTGATTTTAGCGTTGAAATGTGATCATACCATCCGATGTAACCACGAATTTTATATTTAAGAGAATTTTATCCTGTACATATCTTTGTTCACCTGAGGATGGCTTTGTAAAGCTGAAACATGTCGTGCGCTTGAACACGGATTGCTTTCAATTTTGAATATATGTTTACTATGCCATAGAAAACACCAAATCTGAAATATTTGCTTCCAATTTCGAATATAGCGGAATCCAGAGTTATTCTTAGAAATTTAATTTTTTTCCAAACTTTCGAAATTCTGAAAATTTGAATTTTCACGCAGCTGTAACTTTTCTCTGCATGTTCGTTACTCAACCAAACTTTGCATGCAGCATTAGTTCGGTATAAAGGAATTCCTGCATGAATTTCAACGGGTAACTGGCATGCAGAACGGAGCTACATGGCTCAAAGGATGGTAAAAAAAAGGGTCCGCGAAAAAAACACAAAAAATTCAAAAAATCTCACAACATTCTGTATTCTTATTACTCGTAATAACCATGATAATTATGTTGCTGTACATCAGTGTGTTTCACATCTGTAATCTTAAGCGGTAACCAGAATACAGAGAGCTACACCAAGCATTCAAAAATCGTGTTTTTTTCAAAAAATGCCAAAAATGGCTGTTTTAAAGCTGGGCTAACTTTTTCCTGTATGCCAGTTTTGACTCCAAATTGATACTGAAACTCAGAAACATGCTCAATTACTTGTAGAAGATATTTGATCAGATAACCGATAGTTAGTTAAAGAGGTACAAATCGGCCAATTTTGATTTTGCACATTTTTCAATATATGATGTCAATATTATATGAGTAGTATCGAGAAGCAGCACTTATAGTACAATAGCACTTGAAAACGTTAAGTTGGTGTGCGGTAACTTTGATATATTGCAATACAGCCAAATATGACTTTCGAAGTTCGAGTTTTGTTGAACTAGATATGCTTTATTAATCGACATTGTACTTTTGAATAGCAAAGTTTGTGCGAAATGCTCAGGATCGATTTATCTTATTATTTTCTGAAGTAATCAATTACTTTTAGTAATTCTAATGGTGAGACATCATTCGCAATATTCCGTAGAAACGAAATCATGTTGTGATAGTGTAAATTGCTTTTGAGTGACTCAGCATCTCAGAATGTGTTCTGAGCGAAGCCCACGAACCATTAATATTAATCTACATGTAGTAAACTCCAATAGATTACCAAATGCATTGTCGACAGAATTTCAAACTTCATTTTCTTTGTCTTTTCCCGGTAGCTGCAACACTTCCCCAGGTATCACTGTTGCCTTACTACTGATTGGTAAGCATAATCAATCAAATAGGCTACCCTTGTGTATTTTTTAATGCACTGAGAACATCTCACCTGCCTTTCACTCATCATATTCGAGATCGTTATGCACTTAGAGAACCGCTATTATTAAATCACAGTTTAGACTTTTCATATGGAAATACAGGCTTGTTTAGGTAAGATACATACATATTGCACGACGACGACGACTGACTGAATTTCATGTAATTTTACATTTGTAATTGAGGTACTGATTATTTCAAGTATTCACTTACGTAACTTGAAGTTAAAAAGTGAATAATTCCCAATGAGTAGAAGCGGGCGTGTACAAATATTTTAGGTATCATAATCAATATCCCATGTGAATCATTGCCTACGTTTGATATTAACAATTGATGTAGCTGATCCCTTTGATTCATAAATCACTCATACGATTGAATGTAAGCAAATTACTCCTGTTCATAGAAAAATTAAACCAAATCAATTTTCAAGTCTTTCATAAAACTGCACGCTATACAAAAGTAACTCAGGATTATAGGTTTCATAAAAAGAAAACAAGCTAAAGCGGGATTCTACCCAGCCTTTCAAAATTAATGCAAGATGTAATGCTTTTTCATATATTTGGTAATAAAAAGGCTTACGAGTGCACTTCATTCTTGTCAAAGTAACGATTTTATTATATTCTTGTCCATTACGACCATGTTACATACAACCACATTAATGTGATTTTTACGTAATCAATTTAGAATGCTATTGAAAGATCTCAAAACGGAATGAAGTGGCTTCTCATGATCAATATTTTCACAATAACATGATAAAATATCAATAGGCCTATTGTTTTCAAATTGAGGTTTACCTATTGATTGGTGTAATCAAAAATGAATTTTCTGTATGAAGGATCTTTGGATGCTAACTGATGATCATGGTAATTCATAAGTATAAGTCAGTCATCTGTTATTGAAAGAGATTCTACATATTTCACACAACCAAATCACTTTCCATGACAACATTTTTCAACATCAACTTTGAAAGTGTTTGTTACAAATGCATTAGGGTGCTTCTGCGGTTTATTGCGAATGATGTCTCACCATTACAATAGCTGAAATTACTACAAGTAATTGATTACTTCAGAAAATAGCAAGATAAATCGATCCTGAACATTTCGCACAAACTTTACTATTCAAAAGTACAATGTCGATTAATAAAGCATATCTAGTTCAACAAAACTCGAACTTCGAAAGTCATATTTGGCTGTATTGCAATACTGTATATCAAAGTATCATTTATAATATATACTAAAGGGAATAATTTCTTACCGCACAACAACTTAGCGTTTTCAAGTGCTATTGTACTATAAGTGCTGCTTCTCGATACTACTCATATAATATTGACATCATATATTGAAAAATGTGCAAAATCAAAATTGGCCGATTTGTACCTCTTTAACTAACTATCGGTTATCTGATCAAATATCTTCTACAAGTAATTGAGCATGTTTCTGAGTTTCAGTATCAATTTGGAGTCAAAACTGGCATACAGGAAAAAGTTAGCCCAGCTTTAAAACAGCCATTTTTGGCATTTTTTGAAAAAAAACACGATTTTTGAATGCTTGGTGTAGCTCTCTGTATTCTGGTTACCGCTTAAGATTACAGATGTGAAACACACTTATGTACAGCAACATAATTATCATGGTTATTACGAGTAATAAGAATACAGAATGTTGTGAGATTTTTTGAATTTTTTGTGTTTTTTTCGCGGACCCTATTTTTTTTACCATCCTTTGAGCCATGTAGCTCCGTTCTGCATGCCAGTTACCCGTTGAAATTCATGCAGGAATTCCTTTATACCGAACTAATGCTGCATGCAAAGTTTGGTTGAGTAACGAACATGCAGAGAAAAGTTACAGCTGCGTGAAAATTCAAATTTTCAGAATTTCGAAAGTTTGGAAAAAAATTAAATTTCTAAGAATAGCTCTAGATCCCGCTATATTCGAAATTGGAAGCAAATATTTCAGATTTGGTGTTTTCTATGGCATAGTAAACATATATTCAAAAATAAGCAAAAGCTGAGACTGAGTGCCACAAAATTTTTCAGAAATTGGTTGAATCGTCGTGGAATGACCCATATGTAATTGATAATATCAATAGCGAAAAAAATTAGCTCGATACATGCAGTTGCAGTTTTGGATAATGATTCGAATTAGGTTCCCACGACCAGTGCTTTGGGAAATTTAAAAAAGTCAGATGGTTTGAGACATGTCTCGTTGTTCAATATTTTCAATGTGATTAATTGAACTTTTGTGAAAGGGACACCAAATGTAACTTTCAAATTCCAAAATTTGTAGGCGGTTAGTAAAGGAAGACTGTCACATGATAAATATGTATTTTTGATCATCCCTATACCATATTTGCCTTAGCAATCATACTTGAAATGTGACCGGCGAAATTGAAAGGCTGAGTAATGAGTATGCCAAGGTTTTGAAATTCATTTACCGATTCAAGGGTAGCACCATTGATTATGACGTCGGAAGCGTTGTTCAATCTCCTGAAACTCATTGCTTTACATTTAGCAATTTTGATTTGCAAAGTGTTAACAGACGACCAGCTCTCTACATTTGAGATATCTGCTTGCAGGTACCAGAATCGAATGTCATGAATAATTTTTTGCCGTCAGCATATTTGAGGATGATGGAGTGCTCAAAATAGTTATCAATGTCGCTCACAAAAATTAGAAAAAGTAGGGTTCCAAGAACAGAACCCTAAATGACACCACTGTCGCTAGTTTTCGGGAAAGAGTATATGCCTCGAATGCGAACACGCTTTTGTCCTTCACTGAGAAAGTCAGCGATCAATTTTAGAAGGTTGCCTCTGATGCCATGAGCTTCGATCATCCGAAGTAAGATATCATGTGGGACATTATCGAATGCGCGAGCAAAATCAATGAAAACTGAATCAACGCAGAGGTCACCATCAAGACTTTGTGTGACGTAATTGAAAAACGTCAAGGCCGCTGTTTCTGTGTAGCTACCACTAATGAAGCCGCTCTGGCATTTCTTTATTTGGAATTTAAAGCACCTACATTGTGAAAAGATTCTGAAATCATGCTCTAAGGCTAAAATGGTTGCCAAAATAGAAAGTTAGTGTCAACTAGAAAGGTTGACACTGACTGACACTGCTGACACCTTGGCAAACGTTAGGAGCACAAGTGCCTCTCACTGTTGTAGTGAAGTCAAAGACCCCATTCATATCGTGTATCGATATCCTGGGGGGGCGCTCGGTAGAAGTAGGTCAAAAGTATTGCTCCGAATCACATGAAATTCTCAGCACAACATACTTCGGGTGAGAATATCCTGGTGGTGACCTCCACTTTCCAACTCGCTCATCTTCGTACTACAATGACTGATTTTGACATTTTACCGAACTTAGGCTATAAATCACCCAGCTGATAGCTGTTTCCGATGCCCGATTGGTTGAATGTAATAAGAAGCCTGTACCTGGCCTGTGTCGACCTCGAGAAGGACTTCGATCGTGTCCCTCGCCCTGTTGAGTCTTGAAGTGAATGAAATGTGTCCGTTGGATTTGCGGAATCTCCTCTCGCGATCGCATTTCCAATGAAGAGCTCAGAAGAAGAATGTGCGTGGAGCCCATCGGTGACTATAAGAAGACGTCGACTAAGATGGTATGGACATGTGGAGAGGAAAGACGAATGTCAGTGGGTGAAGAGCGTGCGGAAATTGCAAGTGGATGGTCGCCGACCTGTTGGACGCCCAAAGAAATCATGGAGCGATAACATCAACGAAGACCTTCGAGCGCTCGGGCTCCGTGTGGAAGATGCAAACGACCGAGTGAAGACTGCCATACAAGCGAACCGTAATACCCAACATGGATGCAACAATCGATGTTAAGTAAGTAAGTAAGAAGTTATTTAAGTTTCTTATGGGCACATAAAGAGATTGGTAACATTGGTCTATGCAATGATTTCAACTAAAAAATACGTATGCGAAATGTGGAAGATTTTCCTTCGAAGGCAACCTTTCGAAAATATCTTAGGGCCCTGCGATTCGGACTTTTGCCAATCTCGAGTCGAGTCGAGTTGGGCAGAATCATCTTATGCAGGACAGTAAGAGACGATTATGTATATGCAATTTACTGATAAATTGGCCTATCGCTTTTCTCAAGATAAATGCAAGGACAGCACTCAGTCACTATCAGAGGCCTGATTGGCCTACAAAACATAGCAATAGCTTAACGAGACAGTGCAGTAGTTACAGTTGTGTAGTGCTATCTCTACTGTTCTCTCCGAAGTCGGAGAATGTCTTTAATTATGCCAACAACTAATGACGATAGTGGAGCTCGTATACGCATTTAATGCATCTATCACTCTTATAGGAATACTACTTCATGCAATCTACCATTTGTAGTACCAATGTGAGCTATAGATTACGACTGTTACTCCATCTTTTACTATATGCATATTCTATTGCATTGACATATTACACTAATGTCATATTAAATCCTACGCATACAAACATGCCTCGAATTCTTGTCTTTATAAAAATCAGTTTACCTAATCTAACGTGTTTGTTCATTTCAGGGTATAAGGCATTGGATCAAAATGGGAAATTGCGCTTGAAGCAAAGTTCTTCACTACTTCTGTTTGTTGACTGTACTCAAAAAGAAGAGTTAACACGTAGACGACTGAAATTAGCGTCAAGGAACAGACCACTATTTCAGCGGCAATGCATATACAGCCTGTTAAGTCTGTTTATCTAATTTCGTATTTCCTTATCAATACAGATGTCTCAGTTTCTTGATTCACGATGATTTTTGCTACTGGTGTTGACGCACGATTTAACAGTGATTCATAATCACTAGACTCACTCGGAAGATGGAGAACATTGATTTTTGATATACATGGGGCTTACATATCGACATTATCATTGCATAACATTATATATCAATGTAACAAACATATTATAGAACATTTTCGTCAATGCGATTCGAGTACTCGCAGGGCCCCATATTTTACAGCTATATGTAACTTCAGATGTGATTATAAAGAAGAAAGAAAACCTGCAGATACCCGAAGAATTCCTGTGTTTAGAGAAAGACATAAAAACTGACTTCTAAAATGTGCCATTACTATTAGAAAATTTAATAAGTGATATTCACCTAGCATTTGAATTTCTAACACTATTCGATGTCTACGGCATCATTGATGATCATGATATGATTCATAGACTTATGTTTGTGAAACATTGCACTCACATTGAAAAGAGAGGTACTTCACTGAATGCTAACACACGAAATGTATGCAAAAAATGGCCATATCAGACCTGCAAAAAGTAGTTTTTAAATTTTGTCATGCATTTGACCCATGGGCCAAACGCGACGATTTTTGGTTTTGTTTGAAAAGACGCCAAAACTAAAAATACCAGAAGCGTAGGTCAGTCGGCTTGGCTTTATAAGGACGACAAAATGCGACAGGTGGCCCGAATTGCCCCAGTATGGATGATCTAGAACCGCTCTTGAGATATGTTTATATGTTGTTCGAATGAAAAAAAGAGAGGGTAGCTCTCTCATTCTTCTAGCATTCATAAGGACCGAGAAAATACTCGATATATTTCGTGAGGAAGCTTCACGTCATCGTACGATGCATGATGTTTTCTCCGTCTCTCCAGTCTATGCGAAATGACTGACGACCGTTGCCTCTGTAAACGGTTTTAGCATTTTTCAAGGTGGGAAATTGAAGCAATGCTACGCATCCCCTAAGGATCGGTTGCCAGCGTCTGAGTGTTCTGATGTGATTCACAAGTATGTTTGTAATTGTGGAGTCAGTTACATCGGTAGAACTCGCATTTGTGAGCATGTTCCTGCATGGTTTGCTGCAGGTAAGAACTGTAAAGCTGTGACAGCAGTAACGAGGCACATTGTCAGCTGTTCACAGTCACGTGACTCGGATCAGCGTGCTAATTTTAGTGTCATCACTCGTGCACGATCGAGTGTCATGTTGTCTGTGTTAGAGGCTATGTGCATCAGGTTCTACAAGCCAATTCTGTGTAGCCAGAAATATTTTGTGTTACAGTTGGCTCTGCCATAGTGATTTGAATTGTCATCACTGTTTCACCGCAATTTTGTAATGTCGAGAGAATTGTCACTTCCTGGGTCAGCCTTGAAAAGACCAGGTGAAAGTTAACTCGGTTGATTTTACTTTAACTTTAATTTTGACTTCAGTAGATGACTTCGCTGCAATTGGCCTTAACTTTTCTCTACAAATTAACTTCAAGAAGCAATGCTGTTGCTATATAATAATATACAGGCTGTCCCAGATGTCTCTACGAATTTCATTTTTATTTTACAAGGAAACTAATAATGATACAGACATGAATCAAGTTTTATTTTGAAAAGCAGACATGAGAGATTTGTTTGATATATGCCCGGCTGCTTAAATGGTTTCTTTTTCTTTTTTTCATTGCGGCAAAGTTATCACTGTTTTTCGATAGATTCTGTAATAACAATGATTGTATTGTTATCCAATTGAGTGATGCGAGTGATGTTCTTCATTGATCAACGCCTGAAATATCTATGGTAATTTCTATCACACAACATTTGAAAGTTGTTTTCTACTTATTAGCTTATTATTCAGCTGTCGAGTCATTGTCCGATATCTTCATTTTGAAAAATCTCGACAAAATTTTCAAATGACTGTTCTTCTACTGGATTCACTCTGGTTCTTACTGTGCTCTGACGAGATGGATAACTCTGTACGCACTCGCATTATTCGACTGTATTACTCATCTGGTTGCTCTCCAACTGCTACCTTGCGTGCGTATAAGAAAGAAACTGGTGAACGGCATCCTCCCTGTACTGAAGGCGGAATTCGAAATATCGTCAAGAAATTTGAAACTTCTTCGACAATTGAAGACCTCCCCAAATCAGGGCGACATTCATTAAGTGGTGATCGTGCTTTGACTGTTTCTGAAGCAGTGGAAGAACTTAAATCAAAGAACAATTTTGGAATCTGCTCTGTGCGCGAGGTTGCTGAAGCATCCGAGATTTCCGAAAGCTCTGTGCACAGAATAATGAGAAACGATTTGCATTTGAAACCTTTCTGTCCTCAATTTGTTCAAGAACTGTTTCCAACTGATTTTCAGAAGCGCTTGGAATTTGTCGACTTAATAATCGAAAAGTTCGGAAGTGACTTTAGTGACATTCTGTTTACAGATGAAGCTCATTTTCATCTTTCCGGAGAAACGTCTTCGTTGACTGGTGCTGTTTGGGATGATAGCAATCCTCAAATTCGCATACCCAAACCTTTACACAGTTGAAGGTTGACGGTTTGGGTAGGTCTCAACAGATGATATGTTATACCGCCTTATTTCTTCGATGGAAGTGTCACTTCTGCTTCGTATCTTGAAATGTTGGAGTTTCACTGCATTCCCTTCTTGAAATCAAAAAGAATTATGTCTCGGACATTATTCCAACAAGATGGTGCGCCACCGCATATTGGAAAAAACTTGAAATTGTTTTTGCAAAAGAATTTCAAAGATCGAGTCATAAGTCGTCACTTTGATTTCCACTGGCCAGCACGCTCTCCTGACATCACCCCCTTGGATTATTGGTTTTGGGATCATGTCAAGAATCAGGTATACAAGAAAAAGATGACAAGTTTGGTTGAATTAAAAGGAAGGATTTCTGATGTGTGTTCGACAATTGATCAAGAGATGTTGGCAAGAGTTATCGATTCTTTGCCCGACAGACTTTATCACTAATGAAACATTCTATGAAACATAGTATGAACGCGACTTATTGTAACATCATATACAGAAAAATTTGGTATGGACTTCTACTATGAAACATTCGTATGAAAACATAGTTGAAAACAGAGTAGTAACATAGTATGAAACCATACTATGGACAGGTAACGTCTGTCGGGCCATACCCAAACATACGTTATGGATATACTATGAAAAAACATAGTATGAAATTAGTATGAAGCACACCCTTAAATCATATGAGCAAAATCATACTAAACAGACATACCATGAAAAAATGAACAATACTATGACATGTACACACTGTGAAAACGTAGTTGAATCATAGTATGGAACAGACTTATGAAGATATATGAAAATACTCTGAACATGTAACGCTCTGGTCGGGCCATACCCTAATCATACGTACGATATACTATGACTTTAGCATCGTATGAATCTATATGAGAAATAGTATGCATACCTCTATGGCACACGCTGTGAAAACATGATGTGAAACATAGTATGAGACGTACTAAGAGCATGTAACCGCGTTGTGTGCTATACGCATGAATCCTACAAGAAACTTACTATGACAATACATACGTTACTCATCTAACACACGTGAGTTTTTCAGAGTATGTCCTGGACTTAAAAATGCAGCATATATGCATTACAGCAGTATATGTACGAAGAATATCATACATAAGCACATATGTTTGATGTTGTAACAATATTCTATTAAACAGCATGGAATTATTAGTTATGTCACCCATTAATCTCTGAATATAACATGTCAATATGTTAATATGTCGTTATATTAATCTGAAACCAAAACAAAGTCAAAAGACCTTGTTCTCCGGTAACATGTTCAAATGTGCAAGTCAACTGATTAGATAGAGGAAACATATCATGAGGGAATTTCTCAATTATCATCATTTTAAGATCAACAATCATTACACTTTCTCATTACGTTTAAATCTCATATATGCATTCATTTGTTATAAACACACGATCGACGTACCCATTTCATCAAAGATAAATGTTTTTGTATGATATTTTTAAAATCAAGTTCGAGGTGAAGAGGTCGGTACCATAAACCCTTAAGCAGAAGATAAAAAACCCAGTGAAGCACTCGTTAGCATTCAGTAGCTGAACATTCTTAAATGAATCCGTTACCTTACCTGTATAATGCTAATATTAATAATAATGCTCCCACGTAAGACAGTGTGAAGTTTTGTTTTGAGTTTCTTACAAGTTCTTATATAGAGAAGTGGGAAATAAACTAATGCTTATTATTAGAGAAATGGGAAGGAACCAGGCCTGATTCAGTTAGATGGACAACCCTGAGGGGCTGATGGGAAACTTCAGACTACAATGACAACACTAATAAAGAATTGTACACGTTTTTGATAGGTGGCATTTTCTTCAGCATTAATAGGAAAGACCAATAATCAAAAAATAAATATCACAATATTTTTCGAAAAATAATTGATTGCTTTTATTACTTTCATGAATCATTATTGATAGAATTTATTTTCTAATCATGTGTTGGTGTTCAAAATAGCGCTTAATCAATGGCAACTAAGGACATTATATTAGTAACCATTTTCATATTTAATTTTTTAACTGACAAAATTGTGGACTTTCAAATTTTTACTGGACCTATTGTAGGATCCACCATACACATGAGACTTTTCAAAAGTAAACTCGTTGAATAACTAATTTTTGAGCAAAAGAATAAACAGGACACGTTATTATTTCGTTTAAACAAGAATAATACCTGCTTCTAATATGCATGGCAACTCGTTAATCAAATTCTTATGATATCAGCATGTTATGTAAAAAATGAATGTAGGTCATGCAATTATGAGATGAGAAGGATCCAACTCGATGAATTCTTGGCTAGACGAAATATACATAAAATAAAATCATTTATGCATTATAATAAAACAAAATGATGTGTTGGGCATCATCAGTCAACACACGTATCATTTTTCCAAAACACGTTGAAATATTCCATAGTTAATGTGGAAGCTCCATAAATATCAATATATGCATTAAACTAATCATAGGAAAACATATGAGTAAAATATTTCAGAATTGTATTTGATTAAGTACCATACGTGTTTGATAAAATCGTCTCATATGAAATTTTTACAGCTTGTAGCAATGTACGTTTTGTATATAGTATCTGAAAAGCATGAACAATTTCATTAATATGTATGAAAGAATATCATTATCACAGAATTCAGAACTATTGACGATTCGTTATCTGCAAAAAATGTCATTATATGATAGCAAAATAGCTATTTTAATCTCGACAAAGATAATTAATGAAAGATAATTATTTCATTGACCTGAGATAAGATATGGGTTCGTATTCATCAGAAGTTGTGAACATAATGACAACAATTTATGATAACTTATTCCAACGAAAGTTATATTTTGATGATACTCACTAATACATGTATAGATGATGATAATCAACAGCATCATTCAGCAATGGGTACAAAATTCGGGTAGACAAAATCATAGTATGAAAATTGACGCTACCCAACATAGATCACTATGTAGTAATAACATGTAGTATAATGAATTTAACGGTATGAATTTATAATAATCTATCATGAGTATGTTTCACAGTATACGTATTAATACGTATGCGAAAATCATAACTTATGATACTATGTTTCATACTTTGAGTAATATTCGTATATGCGTAATACATTTTTATTGTTAGTATAGAAAGTAGGAATGTCAAGACATTATTACGTATGCGCTATTCATTTTATGCATATCATGTTATGTTAATACATAATAATAGTATGCGCTATTATATTTATGCTCATACTTTGTTTTATAGTGTTTGTTAATACTACGTATGGCTATTCATATTTATGCATACTATGTTTCATAGTATTAATATACACTTAGATGCGCTATTCATATTTATGCATTACTATGTTTCATAGTATGTTAATACATAGTATGCGCTATTTCATTTTATGCATTACTGATGTTTCATAGTATGTTTATACACACGTATGCATTATTCATACTTTTAACATACTATGTTTCATGTATGTTATTAATAGTATGCGTTGTCATACTATTTTTCATACTATGATTCATACGGACTTATTTCTGTACGGGTACCAACTGAAATTGAACAAAGGTCATCAACTTACTTGAAACTGCTCGTAAGTGTTGAAATATAGTTTTATTCATGTTGGTATTATGTTTGTTTTTTCATACAGGATATAATTTGAAAGGAAAAAACAATTATATTAGAAAATTATTATTAGAAAAACAATTATTATTAAAAAACAATGATGACTTTTGGAGAAATAAAAATTAAAAAAAATAAACCATTTAAGCAGCCGGGCATATATCAAACAAATCTCCCATGTCTGCTTTTCAAAATAAAAATGAAATTCGTAGAGACATCTGGGACAGCCTGTATATATATATATATATGTATGTATATATATTACGGCAATATATTTCAACGATTAAGCGTCATTATCATCAGGGCACATATTATAAAAAGAAACAATGCGAAACTTCCAGAATACGAAAAAGAAGATACCAAAATGAACTCTCAATAGATGTCCGCTCACGGACAAAGAAAAGTGCTTCCTAAAGAACATTGTATACCAATTAAAGTGTTAATCGTGTCAGCATATCTACATCGGCAGCACAACGAGAATTTTGCATATTAGAATAAACTTCAACAGAGACTTCAACATTACAATTGCCAGTGCAACAGACGAAGCTAGCCTGCGACTTAATGAGGCAACAATGATTCAGCGCCACAATCCTGCCATCAATAATAAGCAAGAATGTGAGGAATATGGATGCTTCTTGATTGACTAGAACCCTTCATTTACTTTACCTTTTATACTCTTTTGATTATGTCGTGATTTTAAGATTTTATAAATGTTTTATACTTTTCATAAGTCTCATGATCATGTTTATAATTCTGCAATTAATTATTTAGTCAGATCAATGTTTTTTGCAATCGGTACCATGTAACCCGGTTCTATCTGCTTCATGACCGTGATCGGCGGTAAATCCGATCCTATATCTTTTTATTTTTAGTTTTAGAAACACTCACATGCTATTGCCGTATAATCTCATAACTATGATTTCCCGAAGACACAGCCCAGTGAAACGAATATCTATTTTTGCATCTTCACCTTTTCAAATTTTGAGCTCATGTTGTTGAATAGTTTCCTTTTATAATATGTGCCCTGATGATAACGACGCTTAATCGTTGAAATATGTTGGCGTAATATATATATATATATATATGGATCTGGTACACTTCTTCGACACAGACACTTCTTCGACAAGTTGATATCTATGTTTTCGGACATTTGTTCGACAGAAAACTTCTTCGACAAGGACACTTCTTCGACAAGACATTTGTTCGACACGAACACTTCTTCGACAAGTTCTGCATGAATAATGCTTTATCTAGCATCGATTGATCGGAAATATCTTGCATCAATGATTCTATATGTATACTTTATATGTGGCCAAACCAGGTCAGTTTATCACAGCACCATAGCTGGATTACTATAAAAGGACTGACACAGTCCAGATGACCAGACCATGGACTGTGACATCTTGTACATGGATGTCTAAGATGGAATCTAAGTAGTCCCATGGACTCCTAGATATCTATTGTATACTATCTATTGGTGGGTGTGAAATGTAATGATTTTTTTTCTCGTTTAGCGCCCGGAAATTGTAATGTAAAACTATTGGGAAACTATGGTAATCCGTTAACGCTAACGCCGACCTCAGATATCGAATTTCATCTCTCAATAGCTACATATTACCATGGACTTCTAGACGTCCATGCATATTACTACGCTTGCCTCCAGGATTTGATTTTTGATATTTTACGGTTGACATGACAGTATGAATTGATTCTAGTGCCCGGTGCGCCAGATGTCACAACTTCATTTACGTCCTAGATAGGAAGACGGTCAGAAGCGATATGGGTGATCAAGAAAATTTGCAATTGAGAATAATAAGATCAATCAAGAATAAGCCAATGGCTGTATTGAATCTTTAGGGTAATATCTTAAATTACAAATACGCTTCTAGTTCAATCTATGCGATGCAAGAATTATATTTTTTTAGAAAGGAAAAAAATTAATTTAAGACAAAAAGTATAAAAAAAATGCAAATTCTCAAAAAATGCACAACCTGAAAAAGAAAAAGACTATAATTGCTTAATAACGAACAAACGTCGTGTCGAAGAAGTGTCCGTGTCGAACAAATGTCGTGTCGAAGAAGTGTTCGTGTCGAACAAATGTTCGTGTCGAACAAGTGTTCGTGTACCATATATTTATTTATATATATATATATATATATATATATAGTGAAAAGAGAGTGAGTCAAAAATGGTGAATTAATAGAGAAATAAAAGCCCAGAAGGAAAACAAACTCAACTTTGGATTACTCCCCACCGGTTGCGTCCCTTTCATGGGACTTCTCAAGGGATAATGATTTTCTTTGATATTTTGAATTGGCATACATCTAGCACAGGATCATAGAAATGAGTTATTGATACATAAATATTTCAGCAAAATCGTCTATGGGTCAAAGGTTGATAAAAAAATGGAGATATCTTTCCGCCGTAGTGGTCAGGATAGTTATTATTGTCACAAAAATCACTAAACGTTCTATTCCGCCAATTCCACTGTTTGTAGTTATTATGTTGCATTTCATACCGTTCGTTGTTCCTCCATTTGTTGCAATTGCAGCTTCTGTGTTTGATATAATGATCGTAATTGATGTAACATTCTATTCATATTGTAGGTTTGTATTCACACAAACACATTCGTTGTTTCTCCTGTCGTTGCGTTTAAAGCCATCGTAGTTTTGATTAGAATAGTTATTTATATCGTTTGTTATAATTTGATCTGAAGTTTCTCCAGTTATTATAATTTGCAATTGTTATTCGAAAAGTTGACGTTCTTTTGGTACCACTAATTGTTTTTGTACTGTTTTCTTTCACTATTAATGGAAATTAAATGTTTGGTTGATTCAAAAAAACTTTGCTTTTCTTGCCAAATGATAGTACTCCTTTTCTCTTCCTCCTCAATCATTTCAACGCCATTGGTCTTCGCGGAGTTTAGTTTCGTCATCGTTGTTAATAACCCCTTTATAAATTCCTTCATTTCTTCATCTATTCTTTCAGTAATTTTTACTCTTTATTTCTGCTATCAATCTCAGTCTCTTGATTTTCAATTACACGTTTATATAATTGTTCCTTCCGCAGTTTCCTTTTCTTGTTCAATATGTTGAGCTACGGTTCTTTTATATATTATATATTATATATATATATATATTATATATATATATATATATATATATATAAATATATATATATAGTATAATATAACAACAGCATTACTTCAATTCGCCAGACGTCGCCAGACGTTTCGGGTCCAGACCCTTTGTCAATGGCAGAACACTTAATATTAACCCGAAACGTCTGGCGATTTTTATTCTTTATTCATTTTACTTGGCATTAAACATATCGAGAGAGTATTGAAGTTGGTCAGTCATTAGTGGCGTACCCCATGGGTCAGCATTGGGTCCATAATCCTTTCAAATATAAATGACAATAAATCCGAGATCAGTGACGGTGCAAAGAATTCAACTTTATGCTGACGATGTCAATATCTGCATGAATATCAGTAATGGAGATTTCTCATGTCTAGTAAATTCCGCAGGAGGTTTGCTATCATGATCTGATAAACGGCAATTGTAAAAATAGGTATAAGTATAGTATAACTATTAAGTATATATACATTAAAAAGTACTGGCTGAAACATAGGTTTTAGATTCTGTAGAGAATGTTTATGCTGTTTTCTTTGTGACAGTTTTATCAAGACCATATTGACATGACACCAAATAAGTGACATTGGTATAACATTTGCCTCAGACTGAACATTTTCATCCAATAGTAGACGGTCATCTTCCAAAGCATCTTCCCGTTTTTAAATGTTTGAATATCGACGTTGCCGAGACACTTATAAATGCATACTGAACGTTCGTTCGCCCAATTCTTGAGCTCCGTAGTCCTGAGTGGAGACCTTATTTGGTAATGGATATCAAAATTGCATAAAAAGAGCACAATCATTTTACAAAGCAAGTGTCGTAGAATTCAATTATCTGACATGGACTATCCTGCTCGCTTGCAATCCTTGAAGAAGTGGAGTAGCTTCTTCGATTTAGCATATCAAACACATTTTGATTGAATTTGAATGTTTTTCGCATAACAAATATACGTGTTTCTAATTTGGTCTCACAAATGGTCAAAGTTTTGAAAACTCAGAAAACAGAAATATTAGACCCGACTTCGTGATAAATTCACTCTTATTTGCAATATTCAGCCTTATGTGCTACAATACTCCACATCTGTGATCTTTTAATGACGATAGCCTTTGCTGTATGTTACAATGCTTTCACATACTGCACAGTGTACATGTACGCGTGCCGTAGACTATCAGAATTTCATTACATTGAACTTGCCTGCATTGACATGGAGATGAGGTAGACGACTGAATTTAGCAGGTTAGGCTCAAACTTGGCCTCCAGATCCACAAACTCGCCTTCCTTTCGACTAGGTCCTCTTGCTTTCGCCTCACGAACAAGGAAAACGAGGGCACAGAAATGCACACCAAACTGGCACAAAACAGTCAACAAAGTATAAACATTGAAAATGTTTGGAAGCGGGCGCTGCTGTGAAAGGGTACGTAAAGGCTGCAAAGAAGCGTTATCATTTATAGGCTGCCCCTACTGATTGCGTATGACAAGTCAAATCAACGTACCTTTGACCGTGAAATGAAAAGGAAGCATCCAGCCAGAAGTAATCCTTGTAGGGTCGCTTGAGTATCTGAGAATTTGACTCCATCAAGAAACAATACTGACTGACTGTACGCCAAAATGAGAGCGTTAAGTGCGAGAATTTTGAACATTTGTAGAGTCGTGACAAGCGTACAACGACCCTGTTTGATTATCTGACAAACTGCAAGATAGGTAAAAATAATTAATTAACTGAAATTGTTGCATGCAAAAAACTGTATTACGCTACTACCAGCAATGTCAATCAAACATGGTTAAAGTGTATGCGATAACTCCGCAAAGTTCGCCTTTTTATCTTTGACTTTTTCAAATAAGCGTCTTCGTATGAGCAATTCTACTTCATATTGCCAGTTTCTTTCAAAAATATTTACTGATGAACGATCAGAGGCCCGAAATACGACAAAATTCACGTAAATAGAATTGATAAGATATCAGAAACATTTTATTATACAATGAAATGGCTATACAAATTTATAGAATTGTCACTCACGGTTGAGTTGATTTTCTGTATATGAGCACAAAGGATGTTTGGACACGTGTTTTCTGCATTGTTTCAACATATGCATGCACTTTCACACACAGCATGATATAAGCTGGACATCACTCACCTCCATAGACGGAAGACACCTTGCAGGTGAAAGGAGCAGCAATACTTGCGTCACCAAGTCTAACCATCGTGGACATCTCCTCTTCTTCTAATTCAGCCATTGCACTGGCCAATTTCCGATTCGCTTGCTGGACGGGAGTCAATGGGCCGGTCTCCGGCGCTGCATAATGACCTCGCCGGCCTCGCCTACCTCCTGGGCCCCGAAGAGCAGCCGCACCTGATGGGCCGTTGGCAATCTCTCCGCTTCGATTTTGGCGCTCAGTAGAACCTGTTAGAAAACGAAACCATTGAAGCCTGTTGCAGCATCAATGTAGTAATGAAGGGATATCTTCGAATCGATACGCAAGAAATGCATATCGATCGAAAATGAGAAAAATTTTTAATTGGACATTGTGTAATGAATAATAAATAACAATGGTTTCCAATTCACAATATCAAGGTTAGCTTGTTATTTGTGCCAAGTTTGTCATGTGTGTGGGAATGAGTGCAAATAATTCTCCTAAAACCTCAATACTTTTGTTAGCCTTAACGTGACGTCAGTAGCTTTGTAAGTTGAGGAATCGACTGTACGTTGTCGATGCGAAAGCAAAATTAACCGGCAGACAACATTGCTTCCGATCAGAATAAGTAAATTAATTATTAGAATGCCCAATCACCTGGGCATACAGATTACAACATCAATTTTAGGTCAACTTTTCTTTGCAATCGTAGTGAATGCATCCACTACAGCATTTCAGGTTGTCCTCTTGAATTTCTCTGTGCAGATGATCTCGTATTGGCTGTAGAACGTGAGGAGAATCTGTAACATCGAATTGCTGGCTGACATCAAAATGTCTGAAAGTTCGTGTATAATTGATAAATTGACTTGTCTGCATGTTTGGGTCTAGAGATGACTTTCCTCAATACTGGTGGTCACAGCCAGAACTAGTCTCGAGGGGAAAGAAGATCAATTTTCAATTGAACGTAATGCAAATTCAAGCTTGAATGCTGACGAACCAGAAGATTGACACCACATTAATCGTTTACAGTTAGCAAGTTTAGATCGTCAAGAGTCGAAAGGTGTTTTTTTTTGAATATTTCCATTTTACGAATTAATCTCTAAGCAAAATTTAGTTAAAAATGTATTTTTCACTTGACAGGCTTCCCTGAAATCTGACCGCTAATGCTCGTGGCTTCTCTAATAAGAGCTACTTCTGCAATGCGCGTGCTTGGCCAATCGCAGAAGTCAAAGAGAGACAGATATCTCTGTCAATTTCTATCGCTTGCTACCATTGCACACAATGGATGAGATAGGAGGGTCCGCCCTAGACTAACCCACACCCAAATGATTCTATCGCTAAGGTTTGGATAGTTTCTGTTGCAACTGAGTACAGTGCACCAACTGGACTACCAGACGTTGCAGTTGTATATCGAAAGCAGTCTGTCAAAAACCTCGTTGAACGCATTGGATGACATGCTCGCTGTGAGAGACAGAAGCACAATGGAAGAGTCAACTTCTGAATAAGGCAAGTGCGATGCTGCAACCCGCTTCCCTACTTTCCATGTTGGTTTCTAGTGATGGGACGGAGACTGATAACGGGACGCATCCAATCCCCCAGTGACGAGACGTATCCAAACCCGGTGGAAGAAATTCAGAGAGGCATCGCCTGCCCAGACCTGTCGTGCTACTTCAAACTGCATGGAGGGAAAGATCTCTGACTCGAGCGTCAGAACCTGTATGACATACAGAAGGGGCCATGACAGCTGTAGAATGGAGGCAGCAGACCGAAGGATGGTACATTATATATGTGGAGCATGTCTTCAGGGCACCCTGGTCAGCGAAGACCCCTTGTCGCGCCCGAACCTGAACCTAAGTGGATAGATGAGGATATGAGGGTGTGCGATGACACGGCCATGTTTGCGGAAGGATAACAACGATTGAGTGAAGAAAGTGTGGAAAATGAAGATAAACTGTGGGCTGGTGAGCATGAAGATTACGTCCTCGATCGTAGCACCTGGGCCTGCTTCCTAAAACTTTTTTCAACTAGTTAACTGATAATTTACCAGTGGAGGACTGGTGCTACCGGTCGAGTCAAATCCTATTTCATTGTAGAACTGATAATCACCCGTGATCCATTGATAACATTGGTGACAGTGAAAATCAGACATCTTTTATTCACTTAATCAGAGAAAACACAAAAAATGTCAATTTTGCAGAAAATTTCAGTCTGCTTCCTAATGGACTTACATGTACTTTCTTTGATCCTGTCTGACAAGAAGAAAAGCTCGATAGTACTAGGCAGACACGCAGATTCAATAAACGTCTAATTTCGGCTGCACGCAGAAACTCGTGCTGGCTGCCTGACCATGCATGAGACACAAGCCATTTTCCACTGTCGGAAAATATACGTGAAGAAAAAAATGTATGACTCGTATGTTGTGGCTAATACTTGCTAATTGAACACATAGAAATGCATAACTATGCCTGAAAAAAAGTATGAAGTTAAAATGGTCATGCGACAAACTGAGCGAATAGACACACCGAGACACCCAAGATGAAATCTTAGAGCTGATTTAGATTTTGATCGAAGCAGCAATCAGGGCTAGACATTGTGCAAAAGAAAATCCCGGACATCTAGCATTAGAGGAGCAAATAATGAACTCTGAAGGGTCTGCGCTCTACTGCGGCATTCAGTAAGTTTGTCAATTTGAAATTCACTTGCATCTGATGTTTTCTTTATTCCATCTTCATTGTAAACTAAATTAGCCGTTGATAAGAAGGCTAACTACATAAACAACAGTTGTCTTTCGAGCTTACAACATCGTAACGCTAGCAAGAGGTTCAAGAAGCTTCGGTTATATTTTTATTTATATATCCTAATTACACTATTATATATTCAGCTATTTGCACAATCAAACAATAATCATCGTCTTTCATTGGCTATCTTTACAAATAAGGTGCCTTAGCATGCATATAAGTAAATTTTTGTCCTTACTACCAGCGGCAGGCTTTAATAGTTTCTTGAAAGTATTTAAATCATTGATTTTGATCATTGTTGTCGTCTTCCTGGCACTGATAATCTTTGTTCTCATAGTCAGCTTATTGACTTAATATTATACCTTGTATGTAATCTGCTTATTTTTCAAGCATTCTGTCCGATTTTTTTAATTCAAGTTAAGGTTTCACATCATAAAGGGATTGATCGTTGCGAGTAGCTAGTTTACTGTTCACATCAGATGTAATAACCGCACAATGTCACACAACTACATTATACCAAAGTGGGTTATTCATTGAAAATATAGAGATAGAAGTTGAAATTCATTACTATCATGTTATAAAGCTCATGATATTATTACCTACAACCGCGAGAAAATAGAGCTTTGAAGAGAGATGTCCAAAATTCCAAGACCGAATTCAAAATGCAATCATTTCTTGAGATTCTATGGACTAATTTACAGTTCATGCCCTGCAAACCAATATTTGAGCACTAAATCGTGCATTCATGAATATTACTCTTACCGGTGGATTGATTTTGATCCTGTTTTTGTTGACCTTGAGATTGTCCGGAGGGAATGCGCTCGGGAGCATTAGCTAACAACGCAACACCAACATCGGCGTGCTTGAGAGCACCAACATCATTAGTTCCATCGCCACACATCAGTGCGACGAAGCCACGATCTTTTAATGTCGTTAATACCTGTTCCTTTTGCTTCGGTGAAACACGAGCAAACACTTTGACAGTAGGGACAACCTTGCCGAGATATTTATTTCCTTGTTCTGCTAAAAATCCCATTCCCTGGTGAAGATAATAAAGATTGCATAGTAAGTACACATTTGATCAGGTTGACGTCAATATCTTACCTCTCCGGTTAAGCAGAGATCATATTTCTTTATCAAATCCGTCAATTTTTGATTCCACGGAAGACATAAAGAATCATCAACTGATTGCCAGTGCCAATTTTGATCTGAAAACCACCATAGCAATATTTTGAGCAGAATCGTTTACAACGAAGTAATGCGAAATAATGACAATTATAGATAGCGAAATTATATACTAAGCAGTAAAATTTACCTTCGATTTTCCGAAAAATTCTTTATTTAATTAATTTTGGCAGCTAACATATTCATTTAATTTCTGCAGGCATTCATCATATGCCTCTCTACAAGCATTACTGCATGTCGACAAAGTTAACGCAACAAAAACAATCAATAAAAGTGAGCTTTGAATGAGCTCGAAATTGAGCCATGAAATTTTCTTTGGATCAAAAGCTTATACAGAGAAAACAAATATTAGTGACAATACTTTTGAATTTCCTGTTTACAACCACCTATGACCCTCGGCTGATGACATAAGTAAAATGTTCTCCAGACAGGTGTTAAAATCACTAATTATCATTAATACTACGAGTGTCAAGAAAATTTTTCCGATCATCAAATTGATTTGACATACCTAGTGAATTTGGAGGTGTTAGAACTAGCGAATGCTTGTAAGTTGTAAACCTTAACTCCCGGGCAACATGGCAAGCAGTTAAGGGATTGTCTCCTGTGATCATTGTCACATGATGACTAGCTTGAGAAATCTCCCGAACTGCAGCTTTGGAGTCTGTCTTCAATGGACAGGAGATAATGACGAAGCCGCAAAATTCCAGATTAGCCTCCACCTCGGCGCGTTTGGTTTCTCGAAGCTGGAATGTGATTGAGTGCGAGATATTGATTTGAGTTTTCGAAAGAATTACAGAATCTAAATGAAAGCGCAGATTTTTGAAAATGTTTGTTATCACAAAACATGCAGGTCTATGTATGCAGAACGTCCTTGTTTTTGATTGCATGTCTATCAAATTGCCAGGAAAATGATCAAGTCAAAGGGATACGCTAATCAAATAAGATGATATACAACAAACAAACAAAGCTGCGATTCGTCCAATGTTTTCTGATATTAATTTTCGCCTTCAGGAGTAACATGTTTCCACTTCTATCGACTTTGGACATCCTCGCGTCTTGAAACTATCTCGTCATGACCTGTTCACCTACTTCACGCTGTCTTCTCTTTCCATTCACGATGACGGTTATCTTTATTACCATCATTTTTGCTATCTACTTTGCAATTTTTTACTCATCCCATTCCCACTCATGGCACAAAGCCAAACTAGTAAGCTAAAGGTGGACCAGCATGCACACGCTAGCAACTCTCATCAGGTTAGTAACTTCTAGTGAGAGCGGTGGCGCCACCCGAGGCGGACAGACACGAACATTGGAACTTCTGCATTCCCGAACTGAAGCGCCGGCCTTAACAAACTGAGCTCTCCTACCACCTAAACAATAATTTCTTTTCCAATGTTCGAATCATCCACACCAGTCATTATTCAGTTGATATCACTTCTAACTTGGTAGTCACCATGGCACAGTGGTTAAGTGCGCTTGTCCTAGCGATCTTTCTGTACAGAGGTCCAGCCCCGCAAGGTGTGTCGGAAGCGTCGGGTTAAAAAGTAAAATGTTCCATTCAGTTTCTCAACGGATTCCTATGTAAAAAGACGTGGGAAAATCGAAAATCGACTTTTTAAAATCATCCATCGACGTCTTTTGAAGATATAATTCAAAATTCAAAATGGCGTAATTTCGAAAAATTCAAAATTTGAACTTCATGAGAAAATTATTTGTTGACATTCTCTCAGTGAATATATAGGTAAAAAAGGTCGCTGAGTTCAAATATAATGTTTTTAAAGTCGTATATACATTATTTATAGACGTACTATCCATATTTTGAAATTAGGCCCATTTTAAAAACTCGAAATTCTAAATTATTGAAAAAATCACTTGTGTGACCTTTCTTAGCGAATTGATGGGCTGATTGAAATGATGAAATGCGCGGATTTTAGGAATGCTGTTGTTTAAGTAATACACACAAGATTACTTATCGTTTACAGCTCATTATTCTCAAGCTTGTGGCAAAACTGCTTGTTTTTTTATAATATACTTCACAGTAATCCCACTCCCTTATCTTGATTGTTTAATTTCCTCACATTTATGAATGTGGAGTAATTACGAATGTTAGCATTCATTTTATTATAGTAATATATCATATGATGAATAGATATTTAACCTATCTCTTAAA
>CAJQUW010002551.1:0-180318 GCA_907163375.1 Prostheceraeus crozeri | reverse complement strand
GGGGGGGGGGGGGGGGGGGGGGGGGGGGGGGGGGGGGGGGGGGGGGGGGGGGGGGGGGGGGGGGGGGGGGGGGGGGGGGGGGGGGGGGGGGGGGGGGGGGGGGGGGGGGGGGGGGGGGGGGGGGGGGGGGGGGGGGGGGGGGGGGGGGGGGGGGTGGGGGGGGGGGGGGGGGGGGGGGGGGGGGGGGGGGGGGGGGGGGGGGGGGGGGGGGGGGGGGGGGGGGGGGGGGGGGGGGGGGGGGGGGGGGGGGGGGGGGGGGGGGGGGGGGGGGGGGGGGGGGGGGGGGGGGGGGGGGGGGGGGGGGGGGGGGGGGGGGGGGGGGGGGGGGGGGGGGGGGGGGGGGGGGGGGGGGGGGGGGGGGGGGGGGGGGGGGGGGGGGGGGGGGGGGGGGGGGGGGGGGGGGGGGGGGGGGGGGGGGGGGGGGGGGGGGGGGGGGGGGGGGGGGGGGGGGGGGGGGGGGGGGGGGGGGGGGGGGGGGGGGGGGGGGGGGGGGGGGGGGGGGGGGGGGGGGGGGGGGGGGGGGGGGGGGGGGGGGGGGGGGGGGGGGGGGGGGGGGGGGGGGGGGGGGGGGGGGGGGGGGGGGGGGGGGGGGGGGGGGGGGGGGGGGGGGGGGGGGGGGGGGGGGGGGGGGGGGGGGGGGGGGGGGGGGGGGGGGGGGGGGGGGGGGGGGGGGGGGGGGGGGGGGGGGGGGGGGGGGGGGGGGGGGGGGGGGGGGGGGGGGGGGGGGGGGGGGGGGGGGGGGGGGGGGGGGGGGGGGGGGGGGGGGGGGGGGGGGGGGGGGGGGGGGGGGGGGGGGGGGGGGGGGGGGGGGGGGGGGGGGGGGGGGGGGGGGGGGGGGGGGGGGGGGGGGGGGGGGGGGGGGGGGGGGGGGGGGGGGGGGGGGTGGGGGGGGGGGGGGGGGGGGGGGGGGGGGGGGGGGGGGGGGGGGGGGGGGGGGGGGGGGGGGGGGGGGGGGGGGGGGGGGGGGGGGGGGGGGGGGGGGGGGGGGGGGGGGGGGGGGGGGGGGGGGGGGGGGGGGGGGGGGGGGGGGGGGGGGGGGGGGGGGGGGGGGGGGGGGGGGGGGGGGGGGGGGGGGGGGGGGGGGGGGGGGGGGGGGGGGGGGGGGGGGGGGGGGGGGGGGGGGGGGGGGGGGGGGGGGGGGGGGGGGGGGGGGGGGGGGGGGGGGGGGGGGGGGGGGGGGGGGGGGGGGGGGGGGGGGGGGGGGGGGGGGGGGGGGGGGGGGGGGGGGGGGGGTGGGGGGGGGGGGGGGGGGGGGGGGGGGGGGGGGGGGGGGGGGGGGGGGGGGGGGGGGGGGGGGGGGGGGGGGGGGGGGGGGGGGGGGGGGGGGGGGGGGGGGGGGGGGGGGGGGGGGGGGGGGGGGGGGGGGGGGGGGGGGGGGGGGGGGGGGGGGGGGGGGGGGGGGGGGGGGGGGGGGGGGGGGGGGGGGGGGGGGGGGGGGGGGGGGGGGGGGGGGGGGGGGGGGGGGGGGGGGGGGGGGGGGGGGGGGGGGGGGGGGGGGGGGGGGGGGGGGGGGGGGGGGGGGGGGGGGGGGGGGGGGGGGGGGGGGGGGGGGGTGGGGGGGGGGGGGGGGGGGGGGGGGGGGGGGGGGGGGGGGGGGGGGGGGGGGGGGGGGGGGGGGGGGGGGGGGGGGGGGGGGGGGGGGGGGGGGGGGGGGGGGGGGGGGGGGGGGGGGGGGGGGGGGGGGGGGGGGGGGGGGGGGGGGGGGGGGGGGGGGGGGGGGGGGGGGGGGGGGGGGGGGGGGGGGGGGGGGGGGGGGGTGGGGGGGGGGGGGGGGGGGGGGGGGGGGGGGGGGGGGGGGGGGGGGGGGGGGGGGGGGGGGGGGGGGGGGGGGGGGGGGGGGGGGGGGGGGGGGGGGGGGGGGGGGGGGGGGGGGGGGGGGGGGGGGGGGGGGGGGGGGGGGGGGGGGGGGGGGGGGGGGGGGGGGGGGGGGGGGGGGGGGGGGGGGGGGGGGGGGGGGGGGGGGGGGGGGGGGGGGGGGGGGGGGGGGGGGGTGGGGGGGGGGGGGGGGGGGGGGGGGGGGGGGGGGGGGGGGGGGGGGGGGGGGGGGGGGGGGGGGGGGGGGGGGGGGGGGGGGGGGGGGGGGGGGGGGGGGGGGGGGGGGGGGGGGGGGGGGGGGGGGGGGGGGGGGGGGGGGGGGGGGGGGGGGGGGGGGGGGGGGGGGGGGGGGGGGGGGGGGGGGGGGGGGGGGGGGGGGGGGGGGGGGGGGGGGGGGGGGGGGGGGGGGGGGGGGGGGGGGGGGGGGGGGGGGGGGGGGGGGGGGGGGGGGGGGGGTGGGGGGGGGGGGGGGGGGGGGGGGGGGGGGGGGGGGGGGGGGGGGGGGGGGGGGGGGGGGGGGGGGGGGGGGGGGGGGGGGGGGGGGGGGGGGGGGGGGGGGGGGGGGGGGGGGGGGGGGGGGGGGGGGGGGGGGGGGGGGGGGGGGGGGGGGGGGGGGGGGGGGGGGGGGGGGGGGGGGGGGGGGGGGGGGGGGGGGGGGGGGGGGGGGGGGGGGGGGGGGGGGGGGGGGGGGGGGGGGGGGGGGGGGGGGGGGGGGGGGGGGGGGGGGGGGGGGGGGGGGGGGGGGGTGGGGGGGGGGGGGGGGGGGGGGGGGGGGGGGGGGGGGGGGGGGGGGGGGGGGGGGGGGGGGGGGGGGGGGGGGGGGGGGGGGGGGGGGGGGGGGGGGGGGGGGGGGGGGGGGGGGGGGGGGGGGGGGGGGGGGGGGGGGGGGGGGGGGGGGGGGGGGGGGGGGGGGGGGGGGGGGGGGGGGGGGGGGGGGGGGGGGGGGGGGGGGGGGGGGGGGGGGGGGGGGGGGGGGGGGGGGGGGGGGGGGGGGGGGGGGGGGGGGGGGGGGGGGGGGGGGGGGGGGGGGGGGGGGGGGGGGGGGGGGGGGGGGGGGGGGGGGGGGGGGGGGGGGGGGGGGGGGGGGGGGGGGGGGGGGGGGGGGGGGGGGGGGGGGGGGGGGGGGGGGGGGGGGGGGGGGGGGGGGGGGGGGGGGGGGGGGGGGGGGGGGGGGGGGGGGGGGGGGGGGGGGGGGGGGGGGGGGGGGGGGGGGGGGGGGGGGGGGGGGGGGGGGGGGGGGGGGGGGGGGGGGGGGGGGGGGGGGGGGGGGGGGGGGGGGGGGGGGGGGGGGGGGGGGGGGGGGGGGGGGGGGGGGGGGGGGGGGGGGGGGGGTGGGGGGGGGGGGGGGGGGGGGGGGGGGGGGGGGGGGGGGGGGGGGGGGGGGGGGGGGGGGGGGGGGGGGGGGGGGGGGGGGGGGGGGGGGGGGGGGGGGGGGGGGGGGGGGGGGGGGGGGGGGGGGGGGGGGGGGGGGGGGGGGGGGGGGGGGGGGGGGGGGGGGGGGGGGGGGGGGGGGGGGGGGGGGGGGGGGGGGGGGGGGGGGGGGGGGGGGGGGGGGGGGGGGGGGGGGGGGGGGGGGGGGGGGGGGGGGGGGGGGGGGGGGGGGGGGGGGGGGGGGGGGGGGGGGGGGGGGGGGGGGGGGGGGGGGGGGGGGGGGGGGGGGGGGGGGGGTGGGGGGGGGGGGGGGGGGGGGGGGGGGGGGGGGGGGGGGGGGGGGGGGGGGGGGGGGGGGGGGGGGGGGGGGGGGGGGGGGGGGGGGGGGGGGGGGGGGGGGGGGGGGGGGGGGGGGGGGGGGGGGGGGGGGGGGGGGGGGGGGGGGGGGGGGGGGGGGGGGGGGGGGGGGGGGGGGGGGGGGGGGGGGGGGGGGGGGGGGGGGGGGGGGGGGGGGGGGGGGGGGGGGGGGGGGGGGGGGGGGGGGGGGGGGGGGGGGGGGGGGGGGGGGGGGGGGGGGGGGGGGGGGGGGGGGGGGGGGGGGGGGGGGGGGGGGGGGGGGGGAGGGGTGGGGGAGGGGGGGGGGGGGGGGGGGGTGGGGGGGGGGGGGGGGGGGGGGGTGGGGGGGGGGGGGGGGTGGGGGGGGCGGGGGGGGGGGGGGGCCGTTTTTTGCTTTTTTTTTTTTTTTTTTTTTTTTTTTTTTTTTGTTTTTTTTTTCTTTTTTTCTTTTTTTTTAGTTTTTTTTTTTTTTTTTTTTTGTTTTTTGTTTTTCAGTGTATTACTTTTTTTTTTCTCTATTGTTTTTTCTATTTTTTTTTTTCTTTTCTTTTTTTTTCTTTTTTTTTTTTTCCTTCGATTTCCTTTTCTGTTTTCGTTCTGTTTTCCTTTTCTTTTTTTTTTTTCGTTTTTTATCTTTTCATCGTTTTCTATTTTTTTCGTTCTTTTTTTTTTTCGTTATTTTTGTTTTTTTTTTTTTTTTTTTCATTTTTTTCTGGTCGTTTTGTTTCGTTTTCGTTTTTTTTTGTTTTTTTTTTTTTGTTTCTTCTTCTTATCGAGATGAGACTGAGCCAGGTGACTCAGAACTGGCTGGCACCGGGGTACGCCAGGGGCATAGAATAAATATACTTAGGTAGAGAAACAATCTCCATGTGATAGTAACTTCGATTCAATGAATGACCTCTGTTTGGTATCCACAGTAGTACTGCTCGTGAGATGTTCAATGTACATTTTTAATGTTTTGAAGAAATTACCAATGATTTGACTGTCATGACAACGACAGAGGAAAGAATAACATTTTTCAAATTCTGACAAGTTTGATGAGTCACTTATTAGTTTCAGAAGCAATGTTTTTAGTTAACATCGATGTCAGGGATTATTGTTTTTAGCCTAAGCCTTGTCAATGAGAGTATTTTCCACATGTTAGAGTAATGCTACAAAATATCTCATAATAAATGAATTTTTCATCATCAAAGGCGATGATAATAAACGTCAAGATATAAGATGCGTCCACAATGTTATTCAGATAAAAAATAAACTTGATTTATTGAATCATGAAATAATACCTGAGAAAGTTTGATTGATCCATGATACTTAAGTTCATAGAAATGCGACAGTATAATAAAGGACTAGAGTGGACATGAACACAAAGGTGGAAAAAACTCAATTTTCCAGATACGAAATCGTCCGCATCCTCAAGATCCAAAATTAATCATCCGCATCCGCAACAATTCCAAATTTTCAATCGTTAACCGCATTCTCGTTGTATCTGCACCAAATCCACACCAAATCTGCATCAAATCCGCACCAAATCCATATTAGTAAAAATCTTCGAAACTATTCTGCGAACCGTTCAGATTCAGATAAACTTAATAGGAAAATTTCTGATATGTGGCTTTTACAACTATAGACTATACGTCTAATAAACAAACAAATAAGCCCATGCAAAGCTACGAATATCAAGCTTAGACTAAGCTACATGTAAGTGTATACTAGCAATGCAACCGACTATCTTTCAGGACCAGCTTTCTGCACATGAATTGTCTAGAGCCTCTTTAGGCATTTTGGATAAAAAAAAGCGTAAAGACTATCGAACTTAGAAATCTCACTTCTAAATATTAATAACCTTGTTCACATGGACACAACTTGGTGCATGCATCCATTCTACATCCACAGATACTGCCCTGAACAGTCTGAATTTAGGCCTGACTATTTATCATGACGATTGCTCATGACAGCTATGACAGCACAGTTATTCTGACTTAGCTTTTGCAAGCCAATATTTGATATTTTATATTGTTCAGCTTATATATTATTTTAAGTATGCATATTCAAATCTATGTGTGGAATAGAAATCCTACAAACCAAGCATGTTATACTATTGCTATATTTTATCTTTTTTTATAGCTGTTACCCATGATATAGATTCATCAACAGATTTGTTAAACTAAGTACAGTATTTTTGGGAGAATTCATTCTATACATGCCTTAAGTCCTTCAGTGTAGGTTAACTTAGATGCGTTATGTCAGTATCTCTAAAAACTCAAAGTGCTGCTCAATTTATTTTTGATAAATATACTTAAGATTTTGTAAAATTCATATACTCACATCCCTTCATATTTAACATTGATTTAATTAGTTTGTGATTCTGTATGACTTTTGATTAATTTGATTCTTTTAAATATCATCTTTTTATTATTATTATGCCTTTTATTATGATTGCCATTCTCATTTTCAACTCATATAAGTAGTAAGCAAATGACAAACACTCGACCGGCGCCCCCCCCCCTCTGGAACGGCAGAGTGTCGTGGTCGGCCGCCGTGGTGCTTCGGGTCTGAGTCCCCCCCCCCTCTGGAACGATAGAGTGTCGTGGTGGACTTGGGCGACCGCCAGGATTAGTGTTGAGGCTATAGTGTGTGATGTTTTTGGTGCAATCTGCTGAATGTTGGGTTGTAAATGGGTTGTTTCGAGTGGAAGGAGTGTTCGGATGAGAAAACGGAGGCCAGATTCGGAATCTACGTGAAATTTTGGGTTAGGAAGGATGTTTCCAGCGAAATCGGCGAGAAAAAATTTTCGGCTGACGTCCCCCCCCCTCTGGACAGCTTGCTTCGATTTTGGCTTCTAGTGGACGGATTTTGTCGTGCGATAGCTCGTTTGAAAGCTAAGAGTGAGACAAATTCAGTGAAAGAATCGGCTTGTTCATATCTGTCTTCGTTTGGATGTGAGACGCCATTTAAGATTTTGGGACATTGGCGAAAAACGACAGAGTTAGAATTTGGGACGTTTTTGTGTGTAGCGCCCAAACGAAGCATCGGATGAGAAAACGGAGGCCAGATTTGGAATCAGCGTGAAATTCTCTATCTGTATGGTGAGTTTCAAGTCAATCGGCGAGAAAAAATTTTCAACATTTTTCGAAAAAACGACAGAGTTAGAATTTGGGACTTTTTGGTGTGTAGCGCCCAAACGAAGCATCGGATGAGAAAACGGAGGCCAGATTCGGAATCTACGTGAAATTTTGGGTTAGGAAGGATGTTTCCAGCGAAATCGGAGAGAAAAAATTTTCACTGACGTCCCCCCCCCCTCTAGACAGCTTGCTTCGATTTTGGCTTCCAGTGGACGGATTTTGTCGTGCGATAGCTCGTTTGAAAGCTAAGAGTGAGACAAATTCAGTGAAACAATCGGCTTGTTCCTATCTGTCTTCGTTCAAAAGTTAGAGCGGTTACAAGATTTTAGGTCGGAGCTCGCTTACCTGAAAAATCCTAAGTGTCAGAGTGACTTTGTATGGGTAAAAATTTGAAAATTTTCCAAAGTGTGGAATTTCGACCTGGGACCGTCACCAAAACATTTTTCATCAAATTTTGAAATTTCACTGACGTCCCCCCCCCTCTGGACAGCTTGCTTCGATTTTGGCTTCCAGTGGACGGATTTTGTCGTGCGATAGCTCGTTTGAAAGCTAAGAGTGAGACAAATTCAGTGAAACAATCGGCTTGTTCCTATCTGTCTTCGTTCAAAAGTTAGAGCGGTTACAAGATTTTAGGTCGGAGCTCGCTTACCTGAAAAAATCCTAAGTGTCAGAGTGACTTTGTATGGGTAAAATTTTGAAAATTTTCCAAAGTGTGGAATTTCGACCTGGGACCGTCACCAAAACATTTTTCATCAAATTTTGAAATTACACTGACGTCCCCCCCCCTCTAGACAGCTTGCTCCGATTTTGGCTTCCAGTGGACGGATTTTGTCGTGCGATAGCTCGTTTGAAAGCTAAGAGTGAGACAAATTCAGTGAAACAATCGGCTTGTTCCTATCTGTCTTCGTTCAAAAGTTAGAGCGGTTACAAGATTTAAGGTCGGAGCTCGCTTACCTGAAAAAATCCTAAGTGTCAGAGTGACTTTGTATGGGTAAAATTTTGAAAATTTTCCAAAGTGTGGAATTTCGACCTGGGACCGTCACCAAAACATTTTCATCAAATTTTGAAATTTCACTGACGTCCCCCCCCCTCTAGACAGATTGCTCCGATTTTGGCTTCCAGTGGACGGATTTTGTCGTGCGATAGCTCGTTTGAAAGCTAAGAGTGAGACAAATTCAGTGAAACAATCGGCTTGTTCCTATCTGTCTTCGTTCAAAAGTTAGAGCGGTTACAAGATTTTAGGTCGGAGCTCGCTTACCTGAAAAAATCCTAAGTGTCAGAGTGACTTTGTATGGGTAAAAATTTGAAAATTTTCCAAAGTGTGGAATTTCGACCTGGGACCGTCACCAAAACATTTTTCATCAAATTTTGAAATTTCACTGACGTCCCCCCCCCTCTGGACAGCTTGCTTCGATTTTGGCTTCCAGTGGACGGATTTTGTCGTGCGATAGCTCGTTTGAAAGCTAAGAGTGAGACAAATTCAGTGAAAGAATCGGCTTGTTCCTATCTGTCTTCGTTTAGATGTGAGACGCCATTGAAGATTTTGGGACATTGGCGAAAAACGACAGAGTTAGAATTTGGGACGTTTTGGTGTGTAGCGCCCAAACGAAGCATCGGATGAGAAAACGGAGGCCAGATTTGGAATCAGCGTGAAATTCTCTATCTGTATGGTGAGTTTCAAGTCAATCGGCGACAAAAAATTTTCAACATTTTTCGAAAAAACGACAGAGTTAGAATTTGGGACGTTTTGGTGTGTAGCGCCAAAACGAAGCATCGGATGAGAAAACGGAGTCCAGATTCGGAATCTACGTGAAATTTTGGGTTAGGAAGGATGTTTCCAGCGAAATCGGAGAGAAAAAATTTTCACTGACGTCCCCCCCCCTCTAGACAGCTTGCTTCGATTTTGGCTTCCAGTGGACGGATTTTGTCGTGCGATAGCTCGTTTGAAAGCTAAGAGTGAGACAAATTCAGTGAAACAATCGGCTTGTTCCTATCTGTCTTCGTTCAAAAGTTAGAGCGGTTACAAGATTTTAGGTCGGAGCTCGCTTACCTGAAAAAATCCTAAGTGTCAGCGTGACTTTGTATGGGTAAAAATTTGAAAATTTTCCAAAGTGTGGAATTTCGACCTGGGACCGTCACCAAAACATTTTTCATCAAATTTTGAAATTTCACTGACGTCCCCCCCCCTCTGGACAGCTTGCTTCGATTTTGGCTTCCAGTGGACGGATTTTGTCGTGCGATAGCTCGTTTGAAAGCTAAGAGTGAGACAAATTCAGTGAAACAATCGGCTTGTTCCTATCTGTCTTCGTTCAAAAGTTAGAGCGGTTACAAGATTTTAGGTCGGAGCTCGCTTACCTGAAAAAATCCTAAGTGTCAGAGTGACTTTGTATTGGAAAAAATTTGAAAATTTTCCAAAGTGTGGAATTTCGACCTGGGACCGTCACCAAAACATTTTTCATCAAATTTTGAAATTTCACTGACGTCCCCCCCCCCCTCTAGACAGCTTGCTCCGATTTTGGCTTCCAGTGGACGGATTTTGTCGTGCGATAGCTCGTTTGAAAGCTAAGAGTGAGACAAATTCAGTGAAACAATCGGCTTGTTCCTATCTGTCTTCGTTCAAAAGTTAGAGCGGTTACAAGATTTAAGGTCGGAGCTCGCTTACCTGAAAAAATCCTAAGTGTCAGAGTGACTTTGTATGGGTAAAAATTTGAAAATTTTCCAAAGTGTGGAATTTCGACCTGGGACCGTCACCAAAACATTTTTCATCAAATTTTGAAATTTCATTGACGTCCCCCCCCCCTCTAGACAGCTTGCTCCGATTTTGGCTTCCAGTGGACGGATTTTGTCGTGCGATAGCTCGTTTGAAAGCTAAGAGTGAGACAAATTCAGTGAAACAATCGGCTTGTTCCTATCTGTCTTCGTTCAAAAGTTAGAGCGGTTACAAGATTTTAGGTCGGAGCTCGCTCACCTGAAAAAATCCTCAGTGTCAGAGTGACTTTGTATGGGTAAAATTTTGAAAATTTTCCAAAGTGTGGAATTTCGACCTGGGACCGTCACCAAAACATTTTTCATCAAATTTTGAAATTTCACTGACGTCCCCCCCCCCCTGGACAGCTTGCTTCGATTTTGGCTTCCAGTGGACGGATTTTGTCGTGCGATAGCTCGTTTGAAAGCTAAGAGTGAGACAAATTCAGTGAAACAATCGGCTTGTTCCTATCTGTCTTCGTTCAAAAGTTAGAGCGGTTACAAGATTTTAGGTCGGAGCTCGCTTACCTGAAAAAATCCTAAGTGTCAGAGTGACTTTGTATGGGTAAAAATTTGAAAATTTTCCAAAGTGTGGAATTTCGACCTGGGACCGTCACCAAAACATTTTTCATCAAATTTTGAAATTTCATTGACGTCCCCCCCCCCTCTTATCGATTGCATATTCACAGGGTATATAAGAACGGGATCGGAGAGAGGAATTTCACTAAGTTGAGAAAACTGACTACAGGTAAGTCGTTTCTCTTGAGGTCCGATATCGGACTTCTGACTTTACATTGCTGATATCAGCTAAGGTGTCAGACTTATAGGTTAGTCAGTATAGCATGACTGACCATTTGATGATAGTAGGCCGAAATCTTCAAACGGCTATAACTTTGCTTCTACAAGTCCTTTAGACTTGATTCAAAAAACATTCGACAGCGTTTGCTATGCTGAAGGTGACAGACTACTTATAAACGTTTTATGAGTAGTACTAAAATACTGAAAAATTTAAATTCATATTTAATGATAATAATTAAAGTTTTTGAATAAAAAGCAGTCGTTTATGAGTCTCTGTGACTTGGGTCGTTTCCTCTTGTAAATAACTCCACCGGTTTTCATGTCAAAACTGGGGCCCGGATACCAACACAGTGATATGACGCACGCTCTGTCCGATCGAGGTTGGATTTTGTGGGTCGAGGCCTTGGAGCTGGGATAAGATCCCCTCTGAGTAACGCCTGTAACGGATTCAAGAGCTTAACACCCAAACGGTTGCTGACTTGCTATCAAATGTTTGGTGACTTAGTCTTTCAATGCATATCAGCAAGTAGTATCCTATAAACACTTGCTATCAAATTTTACTCTATCTTTACAGAATTATCATGACAAAAGCGAGTAATGCCAAGATGTTGGTGGGCAAGTGTAGCTGTGGGAAAGATTGCTAGAGGTAGCGAACTCAAGAAACACTTAAAAGAAAAAGAGGGGACGATGGGCCATGAGAGGAAAAGTGATGTTGAGGTTTGTGTGTGTCTTGTCGGAAATGTGTGATGGGGGATGAAGAAGGAATTTATGAAGGCGCATTTGCAGTGTGAGAGTGGGAACATCGGAGAGAAGGGGTTCAAGGCATGGTTTGAGGGAGAGTTGTTGGAAAGGGAAGAGGTGAGAAAGGCGGTGGCCACGATTCAGGACGTGATTGGGGAGAAAGTGGTGAGGAATGCGAGTGAGGGGAGTTCGAGTGATGGGAGTTCGAGTGATGGGAGTTCGAGTGAGGAAGTTGAGTTGAGAGCGAATATGAAGAAGAAGAAGGATGATGTAGATTTGGATGCGGTGATGGAAGATTTGTTTGGAGACATAGCGGATTTGAAGGAAGAGTGGGAGGGGGAGGAAGTGGCTAAGCCGATGGCAGCGTCATCGCCACGGCAGCAAGAGGCGTATGACACGGAGGTATTTGTGAGAATGAAGGATCGTGTGATGGCTTTGGAAAGTAACAATAGAAAGGTTTTGAAGGAGAATGATGAGCTGAAGGTGAAGGTTGAGGGGTATAGGGCAACAAGGGAAGAGTTGGAGAGCTTGAGAAAGAAGGAGAAGGAATGGATGGCGGAAAGGAGCGAGTTGATGAGGAAGGCAGGTTTGGTGGAGAGTTTGCGGGCGAGTGTGTCGAGGAAGGATGAAGAGATAGAGCGGATGCGAAGCGTGGTGAAGGAGACGGAGGAGGTGAAGGTCATTAATAAGAGGTTGACGGGTGAAGTGGAGCGACTGCATGAGCGTTTGAAGTGTCGAAAAAGAAGAGTGTATGAAGTCCATCTTCCCCTCTTTGAGAACAATATTTGCGACGCCCCAACCATCACGGATGATCCCAACGTAACCCAGCAGTGTTATGAGGGCGACGGAGTCCGCTGTCTCCACATGAGCATGGACGTTACCGGTCAGCTCGAAGACTTCGTCGTCCGAAAAGTTCGGAAGAAAGTTCCCAGTAAGCTTCCTCAACATGATCATTTTTGTAGCTCATCTAATCTCCTATTCTTTTTCTTTCAGAGTTTTTGCAGAAGTGAGAGGAGTGTCGGTGGACGGAGAACGACCCATGGGCTCTTTTAAGGGCCAACCTTCTAATGCAGCTAAAGCGGTCCCAAGCCCGCCACATATCCTCGGATATGGAATGCAGAGGGGAAGAAAAATAATGAATGGAATGAAATGGGAGGACACTCACGCGCCACACGCAACATAACACACTTCTCTCTTCCGTAGTCTAACAAGCTCTTTACACATGGATCGCAGTCGATTGCTATCCCTGTATCAGAAGTGTAAGCTATCTTAATTTTATTTGACACTATTTCATCTATCATCATCATCCATATGAAATGTTTTAAGATTTACAAGTTAGACTAAGCGTGCTACTATTTCCCAATGAAAATGTATACATGGTTAAATCATCCACTTAACCCCATCCGTAGTCTAACAAGCTCTTTACACATGGATCGCAGTCGATTGCTATCCCTGTATCAGAAGTGTAAGCTATCTTAATTTTATTTGACACTATTTCATCTATCATCATCGTCCATATGAAATGTTTTAAGATTTACAAGTTAGACTAAGCGTGCTACTATTTCCCAATGAAAATGTATACATGGTTAAATCATCCACTTAACCCCATCCGTAGTCTAACAAGCTCTTTACACATGGATCGCAGTCGATTGCTATCCCTGTATCAGAAGTGTAAGCTATCTTAATTTTATTTGACACTATTTCATCTACCATTATCACCCATATGAAATGTTATAAGATTTGCAAGTTAGACTAAGCGTGCTACTATTTCCAAATGAAAAAGTATACATGGTTAAATTATTCACTAAAGCCCCATTCAAGTAAGTCAGTATGAAAGCAAAGATAATACGAAATAAACATTTATTATGGCATGTATTTTAAAAGGTCTTCATCGTCAATATCGTCCCAGAGTCTGACTTCACATAGATCACAAAAACAGTTGAGCTGCTTTAAACGTTCTTCTGCAGCGTCCCTCACGTTGTCAATGTACGCCCACTCCGCCACGGTTCGCGGTTGGGAGTTAGGGGTGTACCACTCCCATATTTGATGCAACTGCGACTTGCTGGTCATCTCCATCACATCGTCAGTATCGTACTGGAGATACTTCCACCTCACGCCTGTTAAGTCGGGACACTCCTTCTCACATACACTCTCCTCTTCCTCGTCCGCTGGTAATGATAACTTTCGTATATTGTCCAGTCGGTACACCTTCTCCACCTTCGCCTTTCTTGGTGCATTTGGTGTAACGAGCGCCTTTGGTGTTGAGCATGGAGAGGAGAACTCCAATGCGGTATTTGGTGTTGTTGGAGGGCTTGTCATGTTGACTGTGAATAATGACTTTGAAATGTTTTCTAATTCTTAAGTATACACAAGCAGCCAATCAGAATGAACATCCAATGAATGAAGAGAATGAAAGTATATAAGCAAAGTGATATCCGTATCATTTCACTCTGTCTTTGAGACGCATAATTGAACTGTTCTCTGACGAATTCTGTATTTGAGGCGTACAAGTGAACTGCTCTTTAGTGAATTTCAAATTTGAGTGAAGTCTCTATCTTGTTGAAGTATCAAGCTTAAACATAATTTCGTTCAAATGGTAAGTTGAAAATTTCCTCTCTCATCTCCCTCAAACGTGTAGCTAATAGCATCTTCCTCAATTTCAGGCATCAACTTCATCACCAACGCCCTCCCTTCTCGAGGAAAGTTTAGAGTTGTTGAGTCAAGGTAGGTTGTAACAATACACTGAGACTTGAACAGAGATGAAAGAATGATTTCTCTTTCAGGTGATACCAGTTCCATCTCGTGCGAGTCCATCTCAACATTGTCGCGGGAATGCGACGATCGGCAATGTGCTGACTGTGGACACATCTTCACGAGGAAGCGTGATCTCATCCGACACATCAAGCGAGGTGTTTGTAGACCTAAGCCGGCATCAATTTCCGAAGGTAGGGATGATTCTGTTAACGATGTCTCCTTTTCTTGCGATTTATGCATTCAGTCTTTCGAGACACGTTTTGAACTATCTTCGCACAGACTTCAACATACACACACGAACGATACCTACACCAACGGTACCTCCTCTATCCGACTCACTGAGGTGTCCATAAATAATTTAGTGAGGAACTACCAGATGGACTCCTCAGAAACCATTGCTAACTTTGAGGAATGGTTTCATCAAAATTCATCATTGATAGAAGCGCTCTTCAACAATTTAGACAATTTTAGAATGAAGGCGCTCATCTATCTTAAAATAAAATATGTAAAAATCGACCACCATACTGGACAAATAATAGAGAGGTTGGAGTTTCACATACCCTCCTCTCCTGCAACCGAAGTTGTAGACTGTGAGTCTTGGATAAATTTTCATATCCAAGGGTTAAAATTAAATATAGATAAATTTAACGAGCGTGATAGTGGACTCGTTTTTGATGGTATTGAGACCGCTATGATCAAAATCAGTTTATTAGGAAATCATAGTGGTCGAGGCTCCTTTAAACTTCCGAAAAATTTAAGAAATAAAGCAGCAGTCATTTCTGTAGATTGCGAATCGCAATGTTTTAAGTATGCCGTCCTCTCCATTCTCCACTATAATGATGTGCAGAATAGTCGATACCGCAAGAGTAAGTATCAACAGTGGGAGAATGAATTAAACTTCGATGACTGTAATAGTGACGATATGAAAATTAAAGATATAGAAAAATTTGAAAAATTGAACAACATCAAAATAGTTCTCCATGTTTGGGAAAAGGGATTGAAGGGTGTGCGCTACAACTCGCGTTCGAGTTGTTATGAACGTACAATAAACCTGTTATTAGTAAAACAGGATGATAGTGAGGAATGGCACTACTGTGGTATTCCCAAAATCTCTCGCTTATACCACCACTTAGAAAACTCTAGTAGAGAGTTATATTACTGCGACAGATGTATTCGCCACTTTAGGAGGAAAACTAAATTTGAAACTCATTACGAATGGTGTAAGCGAGGTAAACTGCAAATGGAGCGCATGCCCAAAGATAAGGAGTTTTCATATAGAGAGAATGGTGATGAACTAAGTCCTCTTCGTGTCATCTATGCTGACATCGAATGTTATATCGATGATAACATCCATCGACCAGCAGCCATTTCCTGCTATGAAGTATGGCATGATCACTTTAGGGGTAGGCAAAATAAAATGCGCGTCTGGCAAGGTGAGGATTGTATTTACCAATTCCTACAATTCCTCGAACAGGCTGTAAAATTTCAACAAAAACATGATGGTGAACTCTATCGCAGATCATTGCATATGACAGCAGATGATCAAGCAAAATTTGATAGTTGCAACGTTTGCCCCAAATGTAGGAAAACATTTGACGATGATAAGATTAAGAAAGTGCGCGACCATGATCACATCACTGCTAAATTTAGAAACGCACTCTGTTCAAAATGTAATTTTTCGCTGAGGATGAAGCGGCGTACATTACCCGTCATTTTCCACAATTTCAAGGGCTACGACAGCCATATGATAATAAAAGGAGGTTTAGGTCAAATGAAAGAGTGGAAGCTTGATGTAATAGCGCAAACGAGAGAGAAGTTTATGGCCATGACAGCAAAAGTGCCTGTCGATAAAACTAAAGAAAATAAGACGGTCTATTTTGATATAAAATTTTTAGATTCCTACCAATTTATGACTGCATCACTGGCCTCTCTCGTGCAAAATCTAAAGTCTCTTCCACTAACACAAAATCTTAAGAAACAATACCCAAATCTAACCGATGAAGTCATCACACGGAAAGGAGTCTTTCCATATGCATATTTTGATGCGATTAGTAAACTCGGCGAGACTTCTCTTCCGCCCATAGATAAATTTAAAAATGATTTGACCGGCGCAGAATGTAAGACCGAAGATTATGATCATGCACAAGATGCATGGATAAAATTTGACTGCCATACATTTGGTGAATATATGATTGCCTACCTTAAGTTAGATGTATTTTTGCTGGCTGATGTATTTCAGGAGTTTCGACGAGTGGCATTAGAAGAAGATAAGTTAGATCCCGTCCACTTTGTCAGTCTACCAGCCATGTCATTTAAGTCTGCTTTTAAAATGACTGGTGAGACCATTCATCTCTTACAAGATCCAGAGATGTATAATTTATTTGAGCGAGGAATTCGCGGTGGTCTCACATTTGTAAATAAACATAGGTTAAAATCTGAAACAGTAGGTAATGATCATACCCATCTGAAGTATTATGACCAAAATAATTTGTATGGTAGTTCATTATCCAAACCGCTACCTCACTCTGAGTTTAGCTGGTTAGATGATAGTGATATTCAACATTTCTCCAACCCTTCTAACATACTAGCAATTCCAGATGAAGGTGATTGGGGATATTATTTTGAGATAGATCTAATCTATCCAAATAATATTAAACATAAAACCGTAGATTTTCCACTCGCACCCGAATCAGGTGAAGTGAGCAAAGATATGTTTTCCGACTTTATGAAACAATTTCATAAAGATTTAGAATCATGTGGACAACCCGACTATAAGCCTTGCCGCAAACTTTTGCTCACTCAATATGATAAAGAAAACTATCTAGTCCACTTTAGCATCTTAAAATTTTATTTAGAAATGGGCATGATTTTAAAAAGAGTTCACCGCATTATTAAATTTAGACAGAAAGCCTTCCTCAAGCCATATATTGATAGCAACAGCCAGAAACGTGCACTAGCCCAAAATAACTTTGAAAAAGATTTCTATAAATATAAGAACAACAGTCTATTTGGTAAGACGATGGAGGATGTTAGAAAGCGCGTAAACTACAAACTAGTTAATGATGATCAAAAGTATCACAAATTGACCTCATCACCTCTATTCATCGATAGAGACATAATCGATGAGGATCTTGTAGGTATTAAAATGATAAAATCTGAAGTTGAGTTGTGCAAACCCATCTATATTGGTCAAGCTGTTCTAGATTACTCCAAGCTTGAAATGTATCAACTCTTCTATAAAATACTAAAACCGTGTCCTCTCGTAAAAGAGGTTCGTTTGTTGGGTGGTGATACAGATAGTTTCTTTTTAGGTATTACCACTCAAAAAGATTTAAATTTCAATGAAGTAGGAAAATCTTTAGAAAGATATTTTGATACATCAAATTATCCTGCTGATCATCCACTCTACTCCATCAAAAATAAGGCAAAACTTGGCTGCTTTAAGGATGAGACAGCAGGGAAGGAAATAGATGAAATGATTCTCCTCCGTCCAAAAATGTATTCTATGAAATTAAAGGATAGCGACGATAGTATTAAGCGTGCTAAAGGCATATCAAGATCATTGGTCTCTAACATGAAACATAAGAATTTCAGGAAAGCCTATAGAAATAAAAATATAACGTTTGTCAATATGACAATCTTAAAATCTAAGTCGCATGAGATCAAAACTCATACTTTTAGGAAACGGGCGCTTTCAGCATGGGAGGATAAGAGGTGCTGGTTAGAACACAACATATCTCTTCCACATGGACATCCTGACACAAACATACCACCACCCAAAAGAATTAAACTCACACTACCACATTCAGGAGACGTCTTAGCATAATCATCCTTAACTTAGTATTTTGATGTTGATTTCTGTAGATAAACATTGTTGTTTTATGTATCGCATGAGATTGTTTTTTTCCTTGTGAATATGTGTCCACATCTGTACATTCCCCATGTGATGACTTTTCCACTGAAAGACATTTTTCCTATCCCTGTATATTTCCACCCTTCACGAAGTAAAAAGACTTTTTGTATATAACAATGTTTATTGAAGTGCGCTCATGTATATATTTTCAGTGGATGTTGTATAAAGTCTATTCCTTCACATTCATGTACATATTTCAATAAACATATCACAATGACTTCACTTTGTTTTCCGAAACACTAACGTTATGAGGGATTTAGTATCTTTCACATGGATGCACTCTTGTAAACCATTGGTAATTTTGATAGCAATAGAGGGTATAGTTTGTTTGACGACGGGATGATAGAAAATAGATTCAAACATCTTCTCGACTATTCCATATGAAGCGTCTTTATCATGAATGAAATCACGTAAAATGTATTCTTTTTTCTCACCAACAGAAATAGGTAGAATCAAATCACTTTGAATGTAAAGGTGCTGTTCATGTTTATCAAGTGTCATTGGTGTTTCTATACCAATCGTATGCGCAGCAGCAAACACAGTTTGTAGCATTGAAAAACCAAAGAGTTTTTTCAAATTTTTACTCAATTGACATTGAATGTCATCACCCAGTTTCAGAACAACGCGTTGATTTTCAATTGAAAACGAAATGTGGTGTGTCTTTACATCATATTTACTTTTCATCACATGCTTCAACTTCTGTTGTATATAAGGATTTACTACATGAATGAAGCTTTCAACTGTATGATATAGACGCGGCATTATATTGATAGCAACTTTAGATTCTTCATAAGACTGGTAAATTTTCTTGATGCGATCGCCATAGATGTCCACCCACCATTCATCATTAACTGAATCAGCTTTAGTGTGATATTCATGAGAAGCATACACCACACCGCTTCCAATAATAGGTGTATAATGTCTTACAAAATGACGCAAGGTTGGAGAGAAATAAACTGTAAGTTTGTCATTATATTTCTGAATAACCAACTTATTTTTGTCCGCCATAATTTTCTCTCCATACTTCTTACCCACAGTCTCATTCCATCGTTTTACTAACTCAATAAGTGATAAAGGTTGAACACCACGCTTTTTCAAAATGATGCGTTCTTCGCATTCTACAACATCTTCATCAAATATTTTAAATCTATAATGAAATTTGTTGATTCGATTTGAATAAACTTTTCTAACATTTGCAGTAGCAATTGACGTTAGATGTAGTCCATGACCAAAACCGAGATGCGGATAGAATTCACTATCCAACCTCAGCGTAAGACCTTTAGTAAAAGAATGAAAGCGGAGGAACTGTCTCCCACTCCAATGATAGATAGTAAACTCATAAGCTTTCTGATTTTTATTCTTCATGATGGAAGTATTACCACTGTTGAATGCCTTAATAATTTTCTCATTCCCAAATGGCTCATAAGAATCTGATTTTATCTGAATCCATTCATAGTTCCACTTTCCATCTGATGTTAAATTGTATGGGAACTGAAATGCATTATTCATCGTTATTCCATCATGGGTGCGAGGAGTCAATATCATTTCTTCCAAATCATTCACATTCTGAATATTGCTATCATAGCAAATACTAGAAACGCCAACCTCCCATTCACCTTCTAAATGCAGTGGGCGATTTAATTCTACTCGATAGTCTGATGGTTTATTTTTGGGAAATTTATTCATAGAAGCATTACTGGGCAAGTAGATTAGAAACGAGTCCTTATTTTCACTTTCCATATTATTCACATTGGAAAAATATATTAGCATACGTTTGCATTAACTCTTCATTCGGAAATGGAGTGTGATACTTGTCACAGCATCTTTATGAAAAGGAATCAACGCACCAGCATCGTCATAAATGGCAATATCAATTTGTGGGATGTAGTTTGATTTCAGCTTTGTATAATGCACTTTCTTGAAAGTATGCTCAGATAAAATACTGCAGCTCTTTGGCTGGTATGGTATCATTGCTAGCAATGGAGCTTCAACATCTCCCACACGTACATCTTCACCAATATTGGAATATATCTGAAAATAGTTAATACGACGCGATAGCGACATGTCTGCGCTACCTTTGGTTACAGTACCACTTTTAAAGATATTTTGGTCAAAACCCAAAATGTCCATTAGAGTTTTATCCATAATTAGTTCAATACCTTTTCCACTTATAGTGAGAGACAAAGTACCTTCTTTTTCAGAAAATGAAATATGTTGCTCATTAATCACTTCATTTAAATAATCTACAACCAATTTAACCGAAGTAATAATGCGAGGCATCAACACTCTTGTTTCATGTAAGATACCACCAAAAGGCTCTACACACTTTCTGTATAAAGATACGGCCCATTCTGTATCAAATTGATTTGGCCTTTCACATGGTAAATGTTGCATATCAGATTTTCCATGAACAGCTGCAGAAACGATGTCGTAAGAACTGATGAAAATCTTTTGAACAAACTAATACTAGATCATCATCATTTAATTTGCTTATTGCAATATGATTAGATGATTTGATATAAGTCAATGTTGCCACTTGTTTACCATCAACTCGAAGGAGATAATTAAATTTCTTCAATAATGTTTCAGGAGTCATGTTTGTCTTTCTTGGCTTAATCACAATCTTCTTCACCAACGTCTTCTCATTTCTTGGAATAAGATCTACATAATAAGCTTCCTCTCGATATATTAACTGTTTATGACCACTTATGTGGTAATTAACGTTAAAATTATCATAGCTTGTTAAGGCGCTAGCGAGGTAGCCTAAATCATTTCTTAAACTTGGACTTAAACCAACAATCCAATCTTTCTCAACTACATGATGTACATAATTATAATCATCATTGTGCGGAGTAAATTGGACAATATGTTTACACGCTTTATTCAAGAAATCATATATAAACTTTTTACATGATAAGAGATCTTTCTTTGACCACTGTGGAATGTATACTCGGCACCCCTTTTCACATTGATAAGCAGCTGTACGTCTCATATTAATAGTCATCACCTCATGATCAAAAGTATAGACACAGTTGCTATAAACAAGTTGAGTGACACCCACTTCCCAATTCCCATTTAGCTGTTGTGCATGATCAATGGGAGTAGAAAAGAGTGCGGCTCGATTACTAGTAAATCTCTTTGTAGCCGCATTGCTAAGCAAAATATGATAAAACGACATTTTTATATTGCTAATCTGCAACTTTGCATAACATCATGAAGACTTGGATTTTGGACTCTCTACAATATATCAGAGTTGATCGTGATGGAAACGTACATTTCAAAAATTCTCATGGTCATACATCAAGAGGTATTACATTAACATGGCGACAATTTGTCAACCTCAATGATATCATGAGGGATTTGGAATATTTTGAAACATTAAGATTCATCTCCTTGGGTGATCAAGTTTGGCTTCAACATTACAGAAATGAAATTCAAATCTACCATTCTCATTCCGCAAACTGTTTCTCATTTCGCAAATACAATTGGGAGAAGTATAGAATATACATACATCGCTCCATCATGACATTTATTCGTCGTGAGTTCATCGCCCTACTATGCAAATCTTAATCAGATATGATTACCACGCACCATGAGTTGGAAATTAGATTCCCTACAACGTATTGAAACGGATCATGATCGAAACGTCTATTTCAAAGATTCAACTGGAAATGTGAGAAGAGAGTTTGCTTTATCTTATCGTCATTTTCAATCTCTACATCATATCATGAAGGACTTGAAATACTTCTATATGAAAAGACATTCACGTATTGGAAATCGCATCTGGCTGCGCGTCAACAATCGGCGAATTCAACTCTATCATTCCCAACTTCATACTAACTTCACATTTCATCAAGGTAGTTGGGAAAAGTATAAAAGGAAGGTACATCGCTCAATTTACTCATTCTTTCATCATGAAGCGCCATCGCTACACCATCGTCAACATTCTCCGTCGCTTCAGACTCTACACCAAAATCGATCTCACAACATTACGCCAACAGCTTCCAAACAGCAAGTATTACCCGGGCCGTCCTCAAATGTTAGTGGTGAAGATGAACAATTCACGGAATCTTCAACTCTTCCCAAATGGGACTGTACAGATTCTCGGCGCCCTTTCTCATTCATCGGCGCAGTCAATGCGCTTAGAGCTACAAAGACTACTACGTCGGATATGGAAGAGGGAGAGGTGTGTGATGTCGAATCTGACTGTGGACAATATGGTGATCTCTACTCAATTGAGTGACAGTCTATCATTTTTGAAGATTCGTACCAGCAGTTACAATTTGTGTTATGAACCCGAACTTTTTCCTGCAGCTCTCATTAGTTGTTGGTTGCCTGTGCATGTGGCAATCTTTCATAATAGTAAAGTGATCATTACTGGACTAAAATCTCATGAACAAGCAAATATGATCCTAGACTATCTCATTGAGTATGTACGTACCCAGCGGATTGTAAAATAAAAAACAATTTTTTCCAACATGATGTTTTTATTTCAAATCATGATAGAACTTACAAATCATTTTTTCATTAGAGGATGGATTACATGAAAAGTTTTGAATAATAGATGCAAATCGAGATACATGTAAACGTTTTAAGATGAAGTACAGTACAAAAGCACCACACGTTGATGAAAGTGGATGTTGTAGTATGCGTTCATTTCGCTGATATTGACGCGTATGTTTTCTCAACCACTGCTGTGTTGGTATATTTGGAGGTTGAGCAAGAGAGTCAAATAGTTCACCACGTCGGTCTTCTCCAATAAAGATCGCTTTCCAATGCTCACCGCCTAAATTCTGTGAATGAGTGTTTAGCACAATAAAGATGGGATAGTGATTTACTGCAGGTGGTAAGGTATCGAGTGAATAGACATTATCGAAAGCTTTCAACGTCGCTTCGTCTGCATTACGCTGCACTTTAGTCTTAATATCGTCAGCAGTCAACCAACTCATTAACGATTATACTGAAGAATCACGTCACGATACTTTGTAATTTCAATATTTGAATCGAAGACTGCATAAATTAATACATTGATCGTCTCAGGTAGTGTTCTTTTGAACGTCAAATCCAAACGAATATTATGAGGCACGTTCGCTTGACGATAGGGTGCACTAATATCGCTGTCAGCAGTTAAATCAAATGCATAAATAGTATATCCACTCTTAAACTCTTTCATAGTAAGTCCGTTGGTGTCATCCGTATTGTAAAAGCCAAAGACATCCATAAAATCAACATAACTGCGCATAAATTGATCTGAAGCAAAATCTGGTTTGTAGGGTGGACCAGGATGACTCACACCATTTACACGTAAAGCAATTTCACTTAACTGATTGTGTTTAAAATTGAAAGGATTCTTCTTTATATTACCATTAAATGCATCATTTTCAACCATTGCCACCATGAGGAGCTTCGGTGCTTCCGATGGAAAGAGGCCATCTTTCATGAAACTCTTTTGATCTTTCGGAATTGTAAAGGTGAGAAGCTTTGTATGCTGAATGGGGTAAATGGCATTTTGGCGGTTAAGGCCTTCAGCATGCCCTCTAATGACACTTGGATTCGGTACTACTCGACGAATGTAAAGTGCAATATCTTCCACATGAATTCTAAAATTGTCAACTTTAGCAAATGCATTCAGCGCAAATTCAGGCTTATTCAATGTCAGCTTGAGTCGCATGCTGGTATTACACAGTAAAAACTTTGACTGTCTAAAGAAGTCTAAATTCAGCGGACCATATAGCTGACATACTCTACTATCTTTAATCATAGCAGATCGCTTTACAAAGCCACTGTTTGTTTCAACATCAAATTTTCCTGCTTCATCTCTGTACCATCCCATGGCTTCCATATGACTTTTTTGTGCTGCTGGATGAAACTGTGATACATGATTGAAATATGATTTATAGGGATAATCGCTTTGACCACCTTCCACTTGCTGCTCTCCAATCGTTAGAGAAACATCACGAAGTAATGTAGTCAATGGTAAATTGTTCAGTCCAACTTTATGTGCATCGTCAATAGCAGTTCCATCTGCTTGCTGAATTCTAAACCTCAAATCAAGCATCGCATAACTCAAATCTATGTAGTCATCACTACCACCAGGAATAACAAATTCAATGGGGCCAGCATTCTCAGCTGTTCAAGGATGATAATCTACAATACTTGAACTAAGAATATCTGTCTGTATGGCTTGTTGATCGAACAAACAAAAACCGGAAGTTTTACACTCCATGATTAGAAGTTATAGCAGCGTCGTCGTTTAGCGCCTGATGAATGATTAGAGCCTCTGCGACGTTTGCGTGAATGCCTTTTGACTGAAGATCGCACCTTACCAGCTCCGCGATGTTTCCTCCTTCCTTTATTCATTCGTTTAGGTGATTTCTTTCCTTGAGTAACACCAGCAATGGTCTGCTTCAATGTTTTTAAACCGCGTTCCTTCCCACGATTCAACAAACTGCTCTTGAAACTTCTACCTCTGGAAAGATCACTAGCAACATCACCAGCAAAGCCAACGGCATTACTTAAAACATTTCGTTTTAAAGATCTACCGACATTGGATATGAGAGGTGCTACAACAGATTTCAGTGCACCAAGTATGCTACCTCCACGTTGGCGGCGAGCACCGATGTAAATTTGTCCTCCGCCACTTACATAGGAGGGTCGTGAATAAAATGAGGCAGTTGGATTCATAGCTCAAACCCTAAACATTGTTAGTTACAACTTTGCATGAATCACTGTCGATCACTTAGATGAAAGATGTCGGCACGACGCATCCAAGAGTTCATACTTGAAGGATAACCAGCCCATTTAACAAGACACCATTCTTCACCTTGCCGTTTTTTACATCGGATGATTTTCTCTACCAAATATGTTTCACTTTCAGTGACTACCTCAATCTCATCGCGGTAAAAGCTACCCTCAATTTCTTCATTATCGTAATCTTTCAACTTGTAGGTGGTCGGAGAGTCTTTTTGATTAATCCTTGATACTGTAAATACCTCCTCTGTCCAATTCGGAAGGTACCCTTTAGCAAAAACACTTTTCACTTTTGAGATACGAACTTTATCGCCAATTTTCACATCACTTTTCACATGAGTGCGTTTACGTTGGAATGATTCGCGCACTTTATCTACATTGTCAGCATTTACATCTACTGGTCTGAGTCCAATAGAACGATGGATAGAGTGATTGTAGGCATGGAGTGTATCTTGTAGAACCTTTGTCCAATTTTGTGTCAAGTTGGCAGTAAAATGTCGCCACAAGCGATTTTTTAATGTGCGATTAAAACGTTCAACGAGTGCAGCTTTATAAGCGCTCTTTACACTAAACAACTCAATGTCATGCCTCTCAAATAATCTTGTCACATGCTGATTTTCAAACTCTTTTCCTTGATCACTCTGAATTCTTTTTGGAATGCGACCTTCTCGAAAAATTGTTTGGAATGCTTTTGCTACTCCTTTCCCTTCTTTAGTTTTTATAGGTTGAGCCCACGCATAACGCGAGAAAATATCAATGACGGTTAAAATAAAATTATTGCCCGAGTTATGTTTTGAAATGGAGGCAACATCGCACAAATCTGCTTGCCACTGTTCATCGATGTCATGAACAATATAATGGCGGGTGCGGTACTTCTTTTTCGCTTGTTTGTGGAGTGTATAGGTAGCCTGACCCTTTAACCATCGTTTCACTTGTGATTGTGGAAGACCACTCGCTTTTGATAATTTCTTGATAGATGCAAATCCTGCCGGATGTTTTACATCATAATAGATTGACTTCAAACGTTCAGTCGATGACGGCTGACTCTTTTTCCTCCTTCTCATCTTTTTTCTTTCTTGCCTTTCTACATTTACAACAACTGCAGCATTTAGCTTTAGCGGTTTTGCGATCGTGTTCACATTGCTTAGGGGTTTCATTATGAGAGCTGGCGCAGCAAGTGCAAGTGACAACGACATTCACCTCTGGCGGCTCATTACATGGCAAGCAACACATCTGCTTCATATTAATAGTCTGAGAACATGTATTTCCTAGGAGGAGCTGTTTTACGTTTTCCTTTTACCAGTTTTAGTGGCGATGTAGATCTACGTCGAGTTCTTCCTCTTGTTTGCTTAGTGAGTGTGGGAGGGGATGTAGCAGGTGACGTCTTAAACCAATTTGTTGGCATTTTCATCGCCTGAAGCATTGGAGTAGTAGCCACTGTTGAATCAAGTTCTTTCAATGTCTCATTATTTAAAGCAAATTTTGGCACATTATGCTTTTTCAATAGTTTAAGAAAGTATGACCAACCAGGTGGAACATAGCCCTGACGGCGCTTTCTACGTGTCGCATACTGAATCAAGTCTTCATAACGTGAAGCATCAATCACTTTATTTTCATCTGTAATGATTTCTCCTCTATCATTTACATTGAGATGGGGTTCAATACTGTTGAAAAGAGATATGGCATGTGCGCGAGATGCTAAAGGTGTAGCAGTCGATACAGAGTCACGCATCTTATTCTTCAAGTTTTTCAATTGCTCAACAGTTTCCGATTGTAATAATACAGCACGATGTGGATCTTTGATGTGAACATTTTGCTGATAATCTATTTCTTTCCTATACATTTGATTTGCAAGAGGTTGCTTTACTTGCTGCATGGCAGTCAATTGTACATATTCATCCTGAGGAATAACAATCATGCGAGAATAAGAACTCATAGTTTGTAGATAATCATGGGAGTTTTCAAAATATCACTTCGAAATCTAAATTCTTCCGGACACTCTTGCGTAAAGTCAATGAATAAGTAACCGTATGGTTTTTCAGTAGCTGCTTGAAAAATTTCAATTAAGGCTTTTGATCCTCTGGGTGCAACTTGTCGCGCTAAAATTTCAAATTGACTTTTATCTCGCGGATTCTTGAAAATAGCATAATAGTGTGTATTCAGGTTTCGTGTACGAGCTTCTTTTCCATCAGGAAACAAATTTTGTGTAATATAGATGATAAAACACCTTTTATGGTGTGCTGCGCGAGTGAACATATCTGTAACATCTTTTGAATTCTTACTTTCTTTTAATAAATCATCCAATACAACAACATCATTAGACTGAAGTTTATCCACTGGAATAATTCCTTCATGTCGAATAAAGTTGCGACTTTGCAATTCCTGAAACAGCGACGGTTGATAAATACCATAACACCAAATCACTCGATTGATAGGTTCCTTAAACAACTCCCTTCTTTTATCCAATAAATTCAGCGTGAAAACAGTTTTACCTGCATGAGATGGACCTGATACAGTCAGAACTTTATCACATTGAAGTCTGAAATCCATTTTATTACTTTGAGACTCAACATTTGCATAATTAACGCTTAGAGCCAAAGATATTTCCCAATAGGTTGCCCACGGCAGGAGCTATCATTGGAAGTATTGCTGAAAGGAAACCGCCCTTTTGTGTTAGAGTTTTCCTCTTTCTTTGAAGGGCGACTTTAGGATTGGAGATGAAACGCAATTTCGTAGCATATCGCTTAAGTAACTTTCGTTGTTTTGGTGCTAATTTCTTCGTCCTCAACTTCCTCACATGAGAAATAATTTCACAAATGAATTTATCGTTAGCATGTCGTATAGCATTGTATCGCTGATTTGCTTTCATTCGTCGGAGAGCTTGAATGGCTGAAGAAAACTTTTGACTTTTACGTTTCGTCATTTTACGTTTCGCCATTTTCCGTGTTAGTCTTTGCTAAAACCTATCTTTACCACATTTGCATAGGTACTAACTATTGCGACATAAGTGACACTCGAAATGAGCAATGTCACAGTGGTTACATTGGCAAAGTTGAATGCAATTACGTATGAAACAGCGTTGACAAAAAGCATGCTTACATCTCTTGAAGATGCGCTTTTCATTTCCATCCTTTCGCTTACATACATCGCAACACATAGTTTCACCGTTACTGATGTCTATAGCAAGTCTTTTTGAAGATATGAATTTGCTAGCCTTTTCTAAATAATAGACGCATGTACAGAAGGAATATACTTCGAGAGTGAGCAGACATAGCTCGAAAACCAGTTGTGCTACAATCAAGTACCACTGCATTTTCAATTTTTCTTTATGGAAAGTTGAATGTGAATATCTGAAATCGCTTCAATCACTAGACTGCTACCATGATGGTTAAATGCGTTAAGACGTTCAGCAATTTTTATCATATGTCTTTTAAAAAATTCTTCGGGGTGATCTACCACTTCCATTGAATAAGAAGCAAAATGGAAAGAGCGACTTTCCACCTCTTCCTTTCCAAAATGACTAAACTTAATTTTCGCAACTAATCGCGCCATGACAATGCTATCAGAGAATGTATTCATTAACTCTAGAAATAGAGTGCTAGCATCATCTACCACTGCTTCGATGTCGGTCTCATCTTTATGAAAATTTATCACATAATCTTGAACAGCTCCTTTTAAACTTTGCCTATGAAAACGTAATGTTCCGCAGTCGTTTGAGAAAGACATGATCGCCCTTTAACTAACCCATCCATTGCATGAAAACAACAACTCTTCTCATAGTAATATTTATTGAATAACGGTAACAAGCATTCATTATAAATCAATGGTTTGAAAGAGATAAAATAGATACAGCTGATAACTATCATACAGCGAGCAATGATAACCATACAGGACTTTGGCAGTGTTGAGGTAAGGAGGAAAGAAGCATTGGTTATGAACGTAGCTACTACAACGAACAGACAAAATAGGAACACACAAATCCTTAAAACGTTTCGTGACTTCATGATAATGTTGATTCACTCTACTATCCCAAGGCGGGAGCAAAATATCATCAATGATTAGATTGGGAAATACTTTCCTCTCCTTACCAGGATTATTACAAAAGATGCGTATAACATTGAAAGCAGCTAACCATCGTTTAAAGTCAATAAGAAGAGCACTCTCACAAGAAAAGCCATAGTCTTGCAAATATTTCAGATTAAGTCCATGAATGTGTTTTCTCGCCCATTGATCAACATTGGGATCACAGTTGGCATGTTGATGATAGACACTGACAATCTGATATGTCCAATTGTTCATAGCAATAGCACTGAGCTCCTGTACAGGTTCACCCTCACAATCCATAAAAATGATGATAGAAGCCTAAAACGGAAATTTACACATCTAAGGAAGCGTTCTATAACATATTACAAAATGAAGAATTACATCGATGCTTTTCACGACAAAATACACAAATGATATGATGGCAACGAAGAAGTAAAATGTATCTAATAAGACCACGTCTACGACACTCAAAGCACATAAGCGAATTGTCATAGGGTAGAGTTAGGAAAGGACTAGTAATTCTCCTTCTTTGATTTGCGTTTTGATGTAGCATTCTTCTCCGACTTGCGCTTCGTACCACTGCTGTTAAGGATTTGATCAATTATGTCGTCCACGTTGGGTGGTTTCGGAATATATAAAATGGATTCCATATGCATGGAGAGAGAGGCTATTTTATTATCCTTGTGTCGACCATAATATAGCCCATTCACTTTGAAAAGGATATCCCAAGTACCTTCTCCGAGCTCATCACATCTGATGGGTATTGAATGATCTCCATCCTTCTTATAGTAAGTACACCAATGTGATACCGGTAGGCAAATGTGACTACCATCCCAAATCTTTCTATAGGGAGTATCCTTGTCATCTCTCGCCTTCCACTCTTGAGCAAGAGGAGTAGGAATGTCCATATTTAATGTCACGTACTCCTCAATAATATCAAGTTGGTGGCGAATGTACGGACTCACGGGGATCAGTATGTAGTCCCCATACTGATTGTGCATTATCTTGACATCCGTGGAAGGGAGCATTCCCGTTTGGAGTACTACGCTATGATCATCATAACGCAAGGCTTGTTTAAATTTACGCTGTAGCGGTGTAGGATTATGTACCTTGGATGTTTCTTCCACTGGCCTCAGTTGTAGATGATCTGACCGTAGCGAACCTTGTAACGTTTGACCGCCATTTTGTCCTACTAGTGCAGCAGATGGAGTAGATGCCTGAAAATGAAAAAAGATTGTATTAAGTTTACGTTCAAGGGAGGAGAGGGAGGGAAGTAGCGACTTACCATTTTAGTTGGGTAATAGAACAGGGAACTAGAGAGAGAGAAAATGTGCGTCCGTCACTCGTGTGATTCAACGATGGAATGATTCTCACTGTGGAAGGCTCGCTATTTATAAAGAAATGCTTGATTCTCATTGGATGATGATCCTCATTGGACAATAACATCAAGCTGATTCCAAATCTGAAATCCGTTTTCACATCCGATGGTTCGTTTTGAAGCTACAGCCCAAAACGTCCCAAATTCTAACTCTGTCGTTTTTCGCCAATGTCCCAAAATCTTAAATGGCGTCTCACATCTAAACGAAGACAGATAGGAACAAGCCGATTGTTTCACTGAATTTGTCTCACTCTTAGCTTTCAAACGAGCTATCGCACGACAAAATCCGTCCACTGGAAGCCAAAATCGAAGCAAGCTGTCCAGAGGGGGGGGGGACGTCAGCCGAAAATTTTTTCTCTCCGATTTCGCTGGAAACATCCTTCCTAACCCAAAATTTCACGTAGATTCCGAATCTGGCCTCCGTTTTCTCATCCGATGCTTCGTTTGGGCGCTACACACCAAAACATCCCAAATTCTAACTCTGTCGTTTTTTCGAAAAATGTTGAAAATTTTTTCTCTCCGATTGACTTGAAACTCACTATACAGATAAAGAATTTCACGCTGATTCCAAATCTGAAATCCGTTTTCCAATCCGATGCTTCGTTTTGAAGCTACAGCCCAAAACGTCCCAAATTCTAACTCTGTCGTTTTTCACCAATGTCCCAAAATCTTAAATGGCGTCTCACATCTAAACGAAGACAGATAGGAACAAGCCGATTCTTTCACTGAATTTGTCTCACTCTTAGCTTTCAAACGAGCTATCGCACGACAAAATCCGTCCACTAGAAGCCAAAATCGAAGCAAGCTGTCCAGAGGGGGGGGGGACGTCAGCCGAAAATTTTTTCTCTCCGATTTCGCTGGAAACATCCTTCCTAACCCAAAATTTCACGTAGATTCCGAATCTGGACTCCGTTTTCTCATCCGAACACTCCTTCCACTCGAAACAACCCATTTACAACCCAACATTCAGCAGATTGCACCAAAAACATCACACACTATAGCCTCAACACTAATCCTGGCGGTCGCCCAAGTCCACCACGACACTCTATCGTTCCAGAGGGGGGGGGACTCAGACCCGAAGCACCACGGCGGCCGACCACGACACTCTGCCGTTCCAGAGGGGGGGGGGCGCCGGTCGAGTGTTTGTCATTTGCTTACTACTCATATAGGGATACAAAATTAAGATGAATTTATATATGCATGTAGCCTACATCTGACAAATGTTCGGCAGGCCTAATCATACTTATTAGTAACCTATACCTCATGCAACTCACGTTCCACTACTTGGTCTATATGAATTATTCAACAGCTAAATAAAAGGCAATTCAATTCAAAGAACTGATGTATGAAACTTCAAGATCAATCACAATCAATGCAGTAGAATTATCGTTTTTCATGGCAATATTCCTTGCAAGTGAAACATTGAAGAGCATGGAGACTTAAATCATGATGCTTTCCACGAAATTTCATGGTAACCATCAAACTTTCAATTCCATTTAGTTAAATTCCTTCAAAATTCTTTTAATAAAACGCTTTTTATTTGATGTTTGATAAGGTTCCTGAAACTTAAATATTAAAATCTATAGTATCAAATAAATACCAATATAATACATAATAATCGAATAATTTAGTCATCATCATCATCATCAGGGTATTTCTCTCTCCCTTAGGAGGATCCCCTCTCTCTTCAGCGTCCACAAAACTTCGTCAATTTGTTAAATAATTTAATAATTATAGTACTTTTATGAAACTTAATCAAATATCTTTTTACAGTTGAGGAACATAATCTCCGTAATAATCGAATCTTCTGAGAAATTTCACTACATATAGACATTTTTTGAGTGGATCAAAATTATTCTTCTGCTAGCTCATGGCTCATTTGATCATAATCGCATAATCGCATAATCGCATTTTAACTCATCGTTCAAAATATTCGAAAATAACCGTTCACTCGCTCATCTATGAAAAGTTCTACGATATTTATTCATACTCTTGTTCCACCAGCTTTTTTACCTTTCTTCATGCTTAAAGCCGATTCTTTGTTTTAAGTTGAATTCATTTTAGACGAAAAGAGAAGCTGATCATTTCATTTACATGTAAGTTGAAATTTAAAATAGACGATGAAAACAGTGTAGGCTATCATGCCCATATTTGTTACTATAGCTATCACACAAAATTAGTTGAAGCATTCTATTGTGATGATAACATAAACACACATACAATTATGATATAATATTATAATATTTTTACATCCATAGAAACAATCTGAATAAACTTATCTGTTGATCACAAGAATCATACAAATGACGTACAAGCGCTAAGTGCAACTCTTCAATATATTTGGCGAGGTGCGCTTAAAACCTACATGTATATAACGTGTCAACAAATTTAAATGAGCATACATGACATTGCAACAAAACAATCGATAATTCATAAATTTAGCTAAAGATAATTCGTGACTTTTGACTGACTGACTATTGACTAATCAGTAACTAAGAATTGCAAGAAACCTGCTGTAAATAAACCGCTAGCGTGCGTTCTCAAAACCATAACTTGCTTACAATCTAGTGTAAAATTCAATAGCCTACCAAAAATAATGTCCTCATTTCTGCATTGATTTCAGCTACAATATATACATACATGGTGGGCATAAACAAAGTCACGCACCACAGGAAATTTTGTACCTATTTTTCATTTATCCCAAATTCTTTTCATAAAGGCAAAGAAATCAGATAAACCTTTAACAGGAACTTGAATGGAGGTATCAAATAACAGATAGAGCATTGTTAAAAGAAATACTAAAGATAGCCGAGCAACAAAGTCAAATTTATTTTGGCTGACATGATAACGAAATTCGCGATCAACCTTGTCGTGCTGTACGAAGTAAAAGAGGTTGTAATAGTCAAAACACTTCAAAGTCCCAAATGATTCGCACATCGTCTGTTAAACTCAATTTTCCTCGAACAGCGATGCGACGTATCTTGAAAGCTTATAAGCATCATCCTTATAAACTATCTTCAACGACTAACCGAAGACGACCGAGATAGGAGAACGGAGATATGCTATCGGTTTTTGGATCATCTAAATGAAAACAATGAATTCTCATTTGATGTTCTCTTCTTAGTTGAAGCAATTTTGGTTGTAAACGAACAAGTAAACCGTCAGAGTTGTCGACATCATGCTCAGGAAAATCCCCATTGAATGGACCCAGATAGATTTTAGCCGACAGTGTGATAGTCTGGTGCAGGTTTGGCGTTTGTTTGTTATTGGGCCATTTTTCCCCATTCAACCGTCACAGGGCAGACTTATTTGGATGTATAGTACAAGCCATCTACAGTGAAGTACACATCAACCTGCCACAAATTGCAATAGTTTCAAGAGTGGGGAATCTTTTCTCTACAAGATGAGCCCACTATTGAAACTATTGCAATTTGTGGCGGGTTGAAATACATATTGTCTGTACTAATACTGCACACTTCCATGATGCCACAATTGCAATCGCTTGTAGTTGGTTACCCTGAATGGTTTCAATAAGCGCACCACCACACTATGCTGTTAGTGTCCATCGATACCTGGACGAAGTTTCAAGACCATTGGATAAGGCGTCATGGGCCAATGGAGTGGGCACCAAAATCTCCTGATTTAACCCCCTTGAACTTCTTCTTCTGGGGTTATGTTAACTCTCCCGTTTGCTACGAAATGATAAGAGATCGTGCCCATCTTATCCAGCGAATTCACGGTGCGTGCACTAATTAACGGTGACAGTAATCCGCTCGACAATGTTCGTGGTGATTTCCATTATCGTGACAGTACTTGCTTTGAACTCGGCGGACAACATTTCGAATATTTGTAGAGATATTTTCATGTTTCGATTCTACTCAATATCCGGAATGTGTCCTTAAAGTAAGTTTTAATTTTATAGTCATACATGGGTCTTAGCTAATAAGATATACAAGGTTCCCGATGGTGCGTGACTTTTGTCCCACCCTGTATTTCGTCAGCCAGAACGAGTTTCTGCAAGGACCGAGGCCGAAAGTAAGACTTTCGTCTGAGATTTTCGAGTGATGTGTACTACCAAAATACTTTTTTAAAATCTGCGCACGTGCCGAGATGTACCCGGTTCCTCCTTTTGTCTTATAACATCAACTAAAAAATGTGAATCCAATGCCGAAAGCAGATTGAAATTTTCGGTAACAATGAGATTTCTTCACTCTAAATGAGACTCCTCACAAAATTTACTGACTGTGAACGTCTAACGTGGTGTCAATGTTCTTGTTCGTCAAAATTCAGGCTTGAATTTGCATTACGTTCAATTACGTTTAATTACGGCAATTTATCTCTGTGGGCAACGCTGAAATTCGGTACGCAGAATTATGCAAGAGTCTCACTTGCAGAATGGGGCAATGCGAGTGACCATCCGCTTGCAACTGTGCGTTGTGAAGAGCACGGGATGCGTGAGCACATGAATATTGTCAATCACAGTCGAACAATTGCGCACAACGAACAATGCAGGCAAAACACTTCAGCAATTATCATAACATTAAAGGAAAAACACAGCAATGGTATGAAATGACTGTGAAGTTTTAGAGGACGCCAAGGAAAATTATCTTGAAAATCGGCTATCCGGGCTCGGGTGTCCAAAAATTGTGTTTATTTTCTCTAAAATTCAAAAGTCCATGAGATGACGATGCTAACCATCATAAAACTGAGGTAGTGAGCTGATAGTGTTTTTCATCTTTTCGATAGCGCCTGTCGTCGTCTTTAAAGAAGATGAAATTGGCTTGTTTTGAAATGGTCCAATTCACACTTAAAATTAACTCCAGTGAATTTGATGGAAAAGTTTTAAAAATTTTCAGAATAATTTAGTCACCATACATGTCACAATTTAGCAGGATAATCAATTATCTACAGAATGCTTTTTTCCACATAACAGCTGTCATTGCTCATATTGAATAAGTAGGACTTGAATAGAGATTGAAACCTCAACTGCGGCACTCTGTGTAATTTGTCGGATTGTAAAAAGGCTAATGTAAATCTAGTGATCTATCGCTTTAAATATAGATCAAGTCCATCATTTTATAGGGGAACTACAAGAAAAGTGAAATCACGTCTAAGGGAGCATTGTGAAACATGCTCCAAACATTATTATACATGTGCAATTTTTGTGCATGTACCAGGGATGCGGAGTCGGAGTCCCGCAGTCCTATCATTTTTGCTGGAGTCGGAGTCCTATCAAATGATAGGACTCCAGACTCCGGCCTATAACTAGACCCGAAACATAATACAAGCAAATTATTTATTCTCATGCATAGCTGTCACTGTCTTGATGTCAACTTTCTCCATCAAACAAAAGTGCAGAGACACTGCTGCATGCAAAGCTTGTAATAGTTGAGGGAATGAACCGTGATAGTGAAAAAAGGATTGTCTTTTCACTCGGTGATTTAGTAGTAGTCTGGGAGCCAAGGCACTAAAAAACGAAGTAAAAATGACACCCCTGCTATACTTTTCTTAACACTTTCATGTTGTTAAGGGGTGTATGGGACATCAGAAAACAGTTGTTAGCAATGCCAACTCTCTTGCAAAAGTTGCTTTAGGCCTACTTTTGTAAAACTATCACGATGTTAAAAATGCAAAGCATGGAGTGAGTACGGAACACAAAAGTAACTCTAGATATGGATTGAAACAACGTATACCTACGCACGACGTCTCATTTTGATCGTCTAGATGTCCTCTCACTCATAAATCTTGTTGGAAGTGAATACGTTGAAGAACGAAGTCGCCAGAGGTCAAAAGGTCACAAAACCTAGGTCAAAACTCAAAAATAGCACTTTTCTTAAAAGGACGCCTGACTCACTGCCTTGGAGCGATCAAATACTTCAAAATCAAACGGTAACCTCATCTAGGGACCCATGGGAAGTTTTTGAAACAGTTGTTTGGAGGTCATGACCCAATGACGTGATCACAGGTCAAATTTCTGTAAAGGTCAAATTTTGAAAAAATCAATAAAACCAGCTTTTTTGGTCTTATCGATATTCATACGCATTCCGTTAGCCTAGGCACAACCAGAGGATAGTTATCCATAGTTTACAAATATATTCTTCTCAAATCAATGATAATACTTTGACTAGAAGTTATCATTAGGCCTAGGCCATTCAGCCGGTCAAGAGGTCATTCGTAGCATACGTAATCGGCTACTTTTTCTCTATTTCATTATTTTACATTATTTACGTCACTTTTCATTATTATTATTATATTATGTTACTATTACATTAATTTATTACTTTGAAATATATATTTATTGTGACTCATTCGCATTTCCTACCCTCATTTTTTAAGGCACAATATGCATTTTTCTGTAACTTCCTATGAAGACCAGCTCAAAATGAAAAGGACTCATGTTGCTCATATGTCTTGCTTATATTAGGTAAACATGACGCTGAAAACCATGAAAGTTACTATGAAAGTCATTGAAAAGTCATGTCATCCTCCTCACTATCTTCTTCCAGACGTCCACACTTCAAATGATGGCCATTGCAGCTACTTGCGATTATGCATGCAGTTCCGTTTTTCGCACATGAACACTTTTGAAGGCAGCCTTTCCTGCATTTACAGAAAAGAAGTTTAGCAGCCGCCATTTTGCTCTCTTTTGTCATCATAACAGGAACTAATGCTCCCTTCTGATCCAGCTTTCGTCCAAATTTCAAGGGTGAAAGGAGACACGGATTTGATTTTGCTGCTTCCTTGTATAAGCTGAATTGACAAAAACTTCTCAAAACATGTTGATGGAAAGCATCTTCTGTCGGTGGTAGCAAGCGTAAGTCGCGTTTAGTGGAAGTGAACATTTTATCTCGACTTCTTCTTTTTCGAGAACTTTATTAGCTATAGTAGTCACGTATCGCTGCGCACTACTATAAGAGATACAGTGTCCAAGTCGATTAGTCATAGTGATCAAGTTCTTGTTTCTGGTTTCCTTCAAAATATGTAAGGCTAGACTAACTTGCTTTGATGTAGGTTGTTTGTTCACCAAACTGAGTATATCATTTCCAAAGCTCATGACACGTTTCTTCTGCTCGTCCAGTAAATCAACTCGACCATCTTCATCCATCGAATCAGATGTGTCAAAAAGCAACCATGCCAAATGATTGTACAAGTTGACCGGAACTAGACTTGAGGTCGCTGAGCATGATACCTCTATTTCTGACATTTCTGTATCTCTTGAAACTTGTTTCAGCTCAGCGCGAATGTTTTTCGCAACTAAGTACGAATTCATAGAAGTGCTACACTTTTCATTTTCAGATTCGTTATCGGAGCTCGAAAGAAAATTGCTTTCGTTCAGATTAGATTTCAATTCGAAAACCTGACCTTTACAGTAAACGATGTCGGACATACGAGACTTCTGCCTTTCAGTTTCACGGTTTGAACTAAGTCAGCTGTAAAGTGATTCACAATACGCTTGACCAGTTTATCGGGCCTACATTCAGTCTTACCATGTTCAGCTAATAAATCATTGTATCTCATCACAATTTGGTCAACTGAGTAAACGTGTCTCTCGTTGCGGAGTCCATCTGAGATTTCGGATACTAGAAGTGAAAATACTGCATCGTGCTGATTGGAATCTGAAGATATTTCTTTGTCATTCAGTGTACGTTTGTTCATATATCGACTCATGCAACTCCTGTGATAATGAAAATTGTTAGCCACCATATCTACACACGTTTCACCATGTCCTTTAATCTTGAATAACATGACTTCATCATTAATATCCTTTGCCTTCTCTTTCCCTCCCATCAGGCGTTGCAATGGCAATCAAGGTCCAAACTCCATAGCTATCACAATCTTTTTCACAAAGAAAACAGACAGATTTATTATATTCAAGAGATTTCCCAACCAAAGATGAAGAATCAGATCTTAGACGAATAGTCGAATTGTCTAAAGAGTCCGACTTCTCTCCTTTCGTTTGCTTAGACCTCAACTTTATGTTATCCAATGTTCTCTTGAGTGTATATTTGCTACGACAGATTACATGGACGATTGGTCTCTTTTCCAAGAAGGTAGCTTCATCCTCTAAATCACTCCAGATCTTCGCAAACAATTCATCCTTTCGTATGAAAATTGCCGACTTCAATCCTGGTAAACCTTTGCTTGTTATAGTGGACGTTTTTCCATGTTTTTTGGCTGCACTTTGACATATGATGCATTTCGGATAGTCAATTCTGAATTCAGGACAGGAGATTGACCGACGCTTCTTTTTCGTGTTCCTCGAAAGTAATGGTTCCATACTTGAAGAAGGATCTTGTTAACCTGAAAAAAAGAAACGAAAAATGAAAATCGAAAAATGAGTTATCGACTTTAACATTAGTCCTATCTTATCCACCATTTCTTCAGAAAAATCAAAGTTTCAAAATAAATCATTTTCTGTTTCTAATTATCATTTTTTTTCAAAATAATTTACAAGTTTTTTTGGTATCAAAAAAAATTGCGCAGGGGGGTTCTAGGAAAACTCATTTTCTGTTTGTCATTATCATTATTATCATTATTGAGCTTAGGAAATGATATACTCAGTTTGGTGAACAAACAACCTACATCAAAGCAAGTTAGTCTAGCCTTACATATTTTGAAGGAAACCAGAAACAAGAACTTGATCACTATGACTAATCGACTTGGACACTGTATCTCTTATAGTAGTGCGCAGCGATACGTGACTACTATAGCTAATAAAGTTCTCGAAAAAGAAGAAGTCGAGATAAAATGTTCACTTCCACTAAACGCGACTTACGCTTGCTACCACCGACAGAAGATGCTTTCCATCAACATGTTTTGAGAAGTTTTTGTCAATTCAGCTTATACAAGGAAGCAGCAAAATCAAATCCGTGTCTCCTTTCACCCTTGAAATTTGGACGAAAGCTGGATCAGAAGGGAGCATTAGTTCCTGTTATGATGACAAAAGAGAGCAAAATGGCGGCTGCTAAACTTCTTTTCTGTAAATGCAGGAAAGGCTGCCTTCAAAAGTGTTCATGTGCGAAAAACGGAACTGCATGCATAATCGCAAGTAGCTGCAATGGCCATCATTTGAAGTGTGGACGTCTGGAAGAAGATAGTGAGGAGGATGACATGACTTTTCAATGACTTTCATAGTAACTTTCATGGTTTTCAGCGTCATGTTTACCTAATATAAGCAAGACATATGAGCAACATGAGTCCTTTTCATTTTGAGCTGGTCTTCATAGGAAGTTACAGAAAAATGCATATTGTGCCTTAAAACATGAGGGTAGGAAATGCGAATGAGTCACAATAAATATATATTTCAAAGTAATAAATTAATGTAATAGTAACATAATATAATAATAATAATGAAAAGTGACGTAAATAATGTAAAATAATGAAATAGAGAAAAAGTAGCCGATTACGTATGCTACGAATGACCTCTTGACCGGCTGAATGGCCTAGGCCTAATGATAACTTCTAGTCAAAGTATTATCATTGATTTGAGAAGAATATATTTGTAAACTATGGATAACTATCCTCTGGTTGTGCCTAGGCTAACGGAATGCGTATGAATATCGATAAGACCAAAAAAGCTGGTTTTATTGATTTTTTCAAAATTTGACCTTTACAGAAATTTGACCTGTGATCACGTCATTGGGTCATGACCTCCAAACAACTGTTTCAAAAACTTCCCATGGGTCCCTAGATGAGGTTACCGTTTGATTTTGAAGTATTTGATCGCTCCAAGGCAGTGAGTCAGGCGTCCTTTTAAGAAAAGTGCTATTTTTGAGTTTTGACCTAGGTTTTGTGACCTTTTGACCTCTGGCGACTTCGTTCTTCAACGTATTCACTTCCAACAAGATTTATGAGTGAGAGGACATCTAGACGATCAAAATGAGACGTCGTGCGTAGGTATACGTTGTTTCAATCCATATCTAGAGTTACTTTTGTGTTCCGTACTCACTCCATGCTTTGCATTTTTAACATCGTGATAGTTTTACAAAAGTAGGCCTAAAGCAACTTTTGCAAGAGAGTTGGCATTGCTAACAACTGTTTTCTGATGTCCCATACACCCCTTAACAACATGAAAGTGTTAAGAAAAGTATAGCAGGGGTGTCATTTTTACTTCGTTTTTAAGCACGATACGACGGCTTGGCTCCCAGACTAGTAGAGAAGACAAGCCTTCCTAGCATCGATCACACTGCGCGCCATAGGTCACATCGGAGACAAAAATGAAATACTAGCTTGTTTGAGAACATTACCTCTTATCCTCACGTTAATCGTGTGTGATGTGTCCTTTAAAGCGCATATTAAAATCGAAGGTGTAATCTTATTTTTTGGAGAAGAATGTGGATTATCCTGCCTGGTAGAGACCTGGTAGAAAAACCGTATGAACTACACATCAAGAAGATGGGAGGAGCCGAGTCGTATGCATTCAACTGAAGGCGAAATTTGATCAACTTTCATCGAAAAAGATTGATAATTAATACAACAATGATAAGTAAGTAAGTAAGTAAGTAAGTGTTTATTGAATGTGAATGGAAATCGGTAAAGTTACAGAATATCACGTTTCAAATTACAAAAACTGCATGAAGTACTGGACATAGATACAAAGAAAGATATAAAGAGTCAAATCACAAAAAAGACAAGATTGCCGATCTTTAATGTGAGCGTTTGTGATTTGCATTATCTCGCTCCGTCATCAAACAGTTTGAAATTAGTGATCATACTAGACCATGGTATAAATAAATCCAATCTGCGGTGTGTTCTGCAGTGGGGCAGAATAAAATGTTTAGAGACACTTAAGCAGTGTGGAATGACAATGTAGAGGATGCGGAAAGTTTGTCTCACATTTCAACAGAAAACTACGAGTGGCATTATTGAATTTTAGCTCAATTGAGGGAAACTTTGACAGTCACATGATGAACCACATATGATTCGGTGTGCTCTCTTCTGAAAGCGCTCCAACTTTGATATTAGTTTCGATGGTAGACGGCCGTACACAGGAGACACATGCATAAACATAGAAGTAATAAGTCCATGATATACAACTTTTAGATCGTTTACATTCATTACACTTTTTAATACACGTATGACGTACAGCCGTTGAGAGGCACGCTTTAGTAGAAAAGAAATTTGATCGTCCCACTTTAGCCTGTCATTTACAAGAAGGCCAAGAATTTTTGTAATTGTCAATTTAGAAGCATTTCGACAGTGTTCATCAGAGTTTGATGGATTTCGGCGTATACATAATTGATTGGTCTTAGCAGTGTTTACTTGAAAGCCCATGACATCAATCTTGCGAAGAATATCATCAAAAACTACTGATGAATGGTCAAGAGCAGTAATTGTCTGAACTAAAGTTAGGTCGTCAGCATATTTAACAATTTTTGTATCTTCCCGCTTCGATGATCACTAAATATAGGTGCAGGTAAGCCTATAATGATCTATGATGTGGGCTACCAGCTAATTTTTCAAAAAAGGCTTGACACCCGGAGTCGAAGTCGGAGTCCTATCAACCCCCGGAGTGGGAGTCGGAGTCCTATCAAAATGATAGGACTCCGCATCCCTGGCATGTACTTGTGTCAACAGTTAGTGATTCCAGAGCCAAGCAGTATTCAGTGGTCTGTACTACGTAATACCGATGTCAGACGCACGGTGGAATTTAAAGAGATTTGTTCACACGCCCAAACATCAGTACTAGAATTTTTATGACTCAAGTGATCAAACAGATGGCGAAACGTTTTGTGGTGTATGATTCTCTTTCACACCGTACCTTTCGGTTGAAGAAAGATGTTTTTTTTTAATTGATATTGGCAGCTGTCATGGGCAGCCACCACCAAGGCCGGACGGATCGAGAGGAAGTAGAGACTGGCTTTTATTGGTCGTCGTCTGACTTTTGTTAATATCTTTATGTTAAATACTTGCATAATTAAGGAATGATATTCACCATGAAGATATCTCCCATGATATCTCTTCGCTTCACTGAGTATTAAAGATTCTAAGAAGTGAAGAAAGTGATCGCCTCTGATAGTTCCATTTTACTCAGTCACTTAATTATCGTCTATTTACCATTTCATTGATCACCCGAACTATTTTTACAATGATGGCATTATTGTTAATTCTATATGGACAATCTATTCTATTGTATTGTGTATCTAATCTAATCTTATTGTATTCTATATTTGAAACTTGCATGAATGCTCACATTCATTTTTAACCTGTTTTTCAAATTTTTCAGTGAGAAAATGAATTCAGAGCATTAGCCTGTCACTATATGACAACCTAAGCAGTATAGCATACAGTAACATGAAGTCATATGCAGTCATAATTAAACATACTGAGGTGAAATAAAGGATTTTTTCGAAAAAGAAATGCATGTAATTAGGTATGTGTACAATAATTACCTACGTGTGACGATAACAAGGGAATGAACTGGCAGGCATCAACTGCACACGTGATTTTCTGTTTCTCCTGATTTATTTTGCATAACATCAGACACATGCCACCATGCTGTCAGCTAAATTGAGTTTTCTATACGCTATCACTATAATTCAGCTAGAAAATGAGTGCAAGTAGGCCTACATGTGAGATGCAGTGAAACAGCAAATGATTTGTAGTTTGCAATTGCACAGTAATTTTGTTTAATAAGAAAGTTTGTGATGATAACGCACCTCTTTTTGTATAAAGGAATTATGCAAATTAGCGAATTTCAAAAGAAATCGTTTTACTGAAAAAGCTCTGCTTTTTAAGATGCATTTCATGACAGGGGAGGGGACCATAAGCTAATGTCCACACAAATTCAAGTGTATTATATTGCACAATTCGAATCCTCTCCCAGTATGTATGGGTGCAATTTTTTTAATAATTAAAGAAATATGCTTCGATTTTTTGGTAGCAGTTTGGACTGCCCTTAGTTAAGCTTGTCACATGTGTGTAAATCGGTCTTAAAGGATAAGTGATGCTTGATTTGCATTTACCAAGCTGCATCATTAACTGCAGAGACATTTTACCGTCTTTTAGACACCACACACACATATATGTATGCTACTGTTTTGGAGACATCATAACTTTACTACTGGCTTGGATTTGTTATGCATGCTTATTTCAAGATTGATGGAAGAAACGGCAAATGCTTTCACGCACAATTAGAAATGCAGATAGCTATTGATAAGCAAGAGAATCAGATTAGGGGTGTGAATTTTATTAATTAATAGAAATTCAAGTTCCATCGTAACGTCAATTGGCTTTTAACTGAATGGACTTTCCACCAAAACTGTCGCCTGACGCAGCTAATTTGAATTGATAGTTGTCAGCGCACGTATATACGTGTAGTGAATCACATGTCACAATCTGTGTAACCTACAATGGAATCTAAATATCTCCGGTGGCGGTATCATATTGATGCATGCTAACTTGTATTTCGCATACGTTCCATAGAATTCCCGTATGTGGGAATTCCCATCAGATAAAATCTATTCTTGCACCACAACACATGGGCAGTCCTACGGCACATCTGGATTTTCTTGGACTACAGACGGTTTATTGATAACAAGGAAAGTAAGAGGAGAAAATGTCTCTTATTTCAGAAGAGTTTTGTTGTCAGCCACTTTACAGCGGTTAATAAAGAAAAGTGTGGAATTCATTTGATTTTGAGTCTACAGGAATGATATCTCTTGATAATGCCTTAAGAAGAAGCGAGCAGTAAGGAAATATTTGTCAATATTCGACGCACAAAATGAAAAGAGAAGATCTGGTTAATCGACATTTAATTTCGTGTATGTTCCTTTTGTTCCAGCTAGATCATCGGGGAGGTCCGCATATTCTTTCAAGAATTTCAAACTGTCTTTGGGTCTCACAGATTCGTCAACCACAAGATCTTTTAAAGGATCAGGGTTTGACCAATATTCATAAAAGCGCTTCTCCCATTTTTCTGTTAATTCTTCCATGGTTCCGTTCTGACCTCCATATTCCTTGGGAAGAATTTCCTTTGAACCAGGCATAGAATCATGAATCTTTTTCAAATCACTTTTCACGCGATGAATTCGCTTCACAATTTTGTCTTTCATCCAGAATTTCATTACGTTGAAGAGAACATCAAAAATGACAGGTTCTTTGTAATAGTAAAAATCTCTGTTTCTCATTGGACAGCCATCTTGCCAAACTTTCATCTCATTTTTCATTTCTTTCTGACTGCCCATCATGGAATCAAAGTGTTTCTTTGTCATGCCACTCATATCAAATATGCCAGTCATTCCAGCGATCTGAATACGTTCATCAGCAAGCAATGCTTCAAATCCCATGTACATGTAAGGAATCAGCTTGGCGTAGGATATCTCTGAAGGGTCCCATCCACTCATAGCGCTAATCATCACTAGTTGACCGTGTTTATTTGTCCCACAAGGAACCATAGACGCCATTCGCAGAACTTTGTGTAGTATTGGATCATCCAAGCTCGGGAATTTGAAGAAATTTGGACAACCGAGGTCGGGAGATCCTCGCAAAGTACAAAAATTCTCTAATCGACTTTGAGCTTTCTCATGATTGAATTTTGCCACTCGTAAGAATCTCAAAAGAAATGCATCATTGGTTGGACAGTTTTTGATGTGTTTGGATTGTGACAGCCAATTTCGAAGACTTGCGATGTGAGCGTGAATCTTTTTAGGATCTTCTTTCAGGTCTTTCCTGGCGATGTCAATGTATTTGGTATCCAAGCCATCGTAGCTGTACGGAGCTTCGGACATGACTGTCGAAAATGGACACAATAGAGATTGCGCTAGCCTTTTATTCGACGTTCATACCTTCATCTGATTGAATAACTGACGAACGCGTGCGGAGAACGGTAAGCACGTTGCCTCTGTTGACGTAATCTTCGTTACACAACGATAAGAAAGTCGGTTCAGACCTTCTTTTGTATCTGCTAGATGTGAAAATATTTTGTCAATTTCCTGAATTTTTAACTGAGTGTTCATTCTACAGAGCTGATCATAAAAAACGCACCACCTAAATTTCGATGAAATTCAATCGATTCTCACGTCTTTCAATCTTAATGTATGCACAACAACGTGCCATACATCATTCGAGAGCTGGCATTCTCAGCTTTAATATGAGCTATGATAGACTTGCATCCGTTATTGTATTTTCTGAGCAGTGCTCAAAATATGAAAATCGCTCAATTTACAAATCGCAATTTTTCAATATGAAGGCATCTGAGTATGACAATGAATCAGGCACTGTGAGAAACACCATTTTCTGATCTTTCTTTTGACATACTGGTCACCACAATCGGTGAGCCAGGATAAAGTTAGTGATATCGTGAAATTATTACTAAATCATGAGCCTTTTGGTTGAAAATGCAATGTTGTCACTTTTTCATCAAAAGTTCCAATGCTTGGTATCTTCAGAAGCCTTACGATGTAAGGAGGTCAAGCATGTAAGTTTTACTACGACAAGTCCAACAATTCTTTTTTAAGCTTCTTCAACATGTATTATCATTTACGCAAAAGTAAACAAACAATGAAGGTAAACAATCTGCAGTCATTGTGTGAGAGAAAAGACATACCTTCGCTCATTGGTTTTTTGAACATTCGCTCACCTTGCATTGCTTATTTACTTTTGCGGAAATGAGAAAAATTACTGGAGAGGTTTGAAAAAGAATTTTTGAATTTTTCGTAGTAAAACTTACATGCTTGACCTCCTTACATCGTAAGGCTTCTGAAGATACCAAGCATTGGAACTTTTGATGAAAAAGTGACAACATTGCATTTTCAACCAAAGGCTCATGATTTAGTAATAATTTCACGATATCACTAACTTTATCCTGGCTCACCGATTGTGGTGACCAGTATGTCAAAAGAAAGATCAGAAAATGGTGTTTCTCACAGTGCCTGATTCATTGTCATACTCAGATGTTTTCATATTGAAAAATTGCGATTGGTAAATTGAGCGATTTTCATATTTCGAGCACTGCTCAGAAAATACAATAACGGATGCAAATCTATCATAGCTCATATTAAAGCTGAGAATGACAGCTCTCGAATGATGTATGGCACGTTGTTGTGCATACATTAAGATTGAAAGACGTGAGAATCGATTGAATTTCATCGAAATTCAGGTGGTGCGTTTTTTATGATCAGCTCTGTAGCAGAGTACTGTGATGCATCGTTTTGATAAAGAACGAGAGCAGCTGCAGACACAAAAGTTCAGCAGAAAATTATTAAAATTTATTGAAATTATTTTCACTACCATGACAAAGCAGATATGATAAGTTGAAGCAGAATTATACAGGGAACCAGTAAAAGTCCAACCTAGCTTGTCAAACACTTCAGCGGCCTGATGAAGCAGCAAGGGTGCGACACATGGAACACACACAATGCCTTACATGATGTAATATTGACAGGTTGGTCTTTTACTTATTATATGAGCTGCAATTAATTGATAGATTTTCAGTGGTAGCAAAGTTTGCTAGTTCGTTGCGTAACTTGCAATGCTGTCACCTCTCACCATCTTGGGGAACGCATCACACCTTCAGTGATCTTTCTCAGAAACTACTGATTTCTCAATACAAACTGACAGTCTCGGGATTCTATAGCAATGATCATAAAAATGGACCACTCGATTTAATCAATATTCAATAGATTTTCGTGCTTTCCAGCACAAGCATGAATTATATGTTGCAACTTGCAATTATACTTGAGCAGTTCAATCTAGACACAATGAAGTAATTTTCGACTGTTTTCAACCAAATATTGCCGCATGATAATATCATATTCACTTGTTTCAACAATGAATTATCGCTACTCCCTAGATTGTTTTCTACTGCTTCCTAGATTGAATACAAGCGCAGTGTCCTCTTCTAGCTGAAAAATATTGCTTCATTTTAAATCATTGACAATATTAAAAACAAAATTTTCAGAAATTGAATTCTTAACGCTGACGCTTGGAAGTCTGGAAATCACCACACACACGCACGCACTTCATCTCGTTGCGTAGGACAATGACTGCTCGCAATTATAAATACAAATACAAAATCGAACGAACTTACTTTTATACCATTTTTTGCGCGTATAGACATGCTGCAATGGTGGCTGGGATTCTTCACATGGATGGCAATCCGCACATCTCAATGTAAGAAGAACGATGACAAAATGATGTCAATAGATGCTTTAGATGCCGGCGAGTGTGCATTCATCAATAAGCAAGTTAAAGTAGTATGAGAAGTAAGCAATTTGAAAAATGAGGAATTACCAGAGCACGCTTTCATGATTGCTGCCAATCGTTTCAACAGTGAACCTTGATGTAGGCATGTGATATTGTTGTATCTAAGCAGTGTTGCAATTATCACTATTTTCAAATTTTATTCAAGTATTGAAGAAGCATCAAACAAGAGCTCAAAAACACGCTTGCTATCTCTCTTTATGTTCCACTCAATAGAACACTTTCATCCTTTCTGATTGAGAAACGATGATTTCCACATTTGGATAATTCAGGCTCTCGCTGATGTGCTCCATGGTGTATATCTTAATTAAGGCAAGCTTTCATGATAGTCCGGCAGCCAGAGCGAGTTTCTGCAGGGAACGAAGCAGAAAATGAAATCTTCATATAAGGATGTACACCAGGGTTGGAACCGGCCGGAGCCGTGCCGGCGGCCGGCGTATTCAAAACGTGCCGGTCGGTGACCGGTTTATTAAAAAACGGCCGGTCGGGGATTGGACGGTGGCTGGCGTCTCTGTACCGGTTGGATAAGGCTTTGATCGTCGGACATTATTTGATCAACTTATGCCGTTAGACATTATTAAATTTCCGCATAGTATACATGAAATACATGAATGATAGACCCAATGGTACTGCGTATAAGCAAGAGTTATCAATTACAATACAATATTTTACTATGCAATTATTCGCACTTTGATAGCATGTTTTGTGCGATGAGCACTAATGCACCCTACGCTTAATGACTTATTTACTAGTCTAATGAGTAGTAGGCCTACTTTACAATTTATGATAAAGTTAAATACATTTTCAAAGTCAATCAAACAAAAGAAAATTGAAAAGAGATAATCAAATAATGACCCAAATGGCCATTGGTATAATAATAGCATTGATACCATAATAATATGTGCTTATATCTATATCTCGCCTCCACAAGAAACCTTTAAGCGGTCAAAAAAACTTCTAAGTTCCAATATAATAAAAGTTTTTCTAACGACAAAAGTTCTGTAATGAACAATTTGTTCACTGACTGACTTCTGATATTGCGAAATGTTTTGTCTGCGACGTGTGAACTTGATTTAAAGTGATTCACAATAGTGAGATTTACTTCTTCACTTGTGAGAGAATTCCAGTGATCCACGACGTCAACTGTGAACTCTCTTTACTACAGTTTAATTTCACACCTTTTGAGTTTACATTAATGACCGCGAGCTGACGTGTAGAGGTCTGGAACACCGAGCACGTCAAACTTGTCATCAATCTTTAATTTCAGTGAGTGTCCATGTACAACATCAATCAAAATTTATCGCGTGGCGTTAACTTATCTTATTATCCACGATCGACTGTCAAATGTTCGGGTAGTAGGCCCCAGATTCCATTGAAGTCCATTATTCATTGCACCTCTAAGCTCCACTTGTTATAAACTATCCCATGTAGTGAAATTATTCAAGATCTGGAATAATTTAACAATAGATACTGTAGAGGCTGAGGAACGCACAATGCTTCCAAAATTCATACAGGTTAGAATATAGGATTCTGGAAGATACGCTCGTACATCACTGATAAACAAGGGTTTGAACTGCATGTGCATGCAGTATAAGTTGCCAGTAATTTTTTTAACTGTTTAAAGAACAGATCGCAACATTTATGTCACAAAACATATATGTATTCTCAAATTTTGTTACATTTATATGTTCTTAATGTTGTAGTGATTGATTAAGCAATTTATTCTACACTGAATGTCGTCAGCGGTCGACATGGGTCTACTTAAATCAACCGGCCGACCGGTCTTCAAAATTTGCGGCCGGAGCCGGGCAGGCGGTCGGCGTTACTAAAGCAAGCCGGTTTCAACTCTGATGCACACTCTATGCATACAACGAATTCTAGTTAATTCCTCATCTTGTCAGACAGGATGAAAGGAAAACACATGTTAATACAATGGGACGCAGATTGCAGTTTTTAGTTTTAATGAAATTTCCTATGTTTTCTGTGATTAAGCAAAAAGTATAAAGCCTAGAGTCATAATTTTTGACAGGTCATTTTCAATGATGCACTGCATTGCTATCATGTTTCTGATCGGGAGTGTATGCGAGAATGAAGATTGAAAAACTAGGGAGGCTTGCCAAATCTGAACGTGCTTGGCTTCATAGACAAGGGTGCATCAACATGATAGGAAATGACTTGAAGACATTCCACGTCAAACATTGTGGCCCTGTGCATTGTACTTTTCGCTTAATAAAAGAAAGCACAGAAAATTTCATTTTTGCCACAAACTGCAACCTGCGTCCCATTCGAATCACATGTGATTTTCATTGATCCTGTCTGACAAGAAGAGGAACTAACTAGAACTTGGCAGACTCGCAGATTCGTGGTAAGCATAGGGTGTACAATTGTACATCATACTGTGAAAGTCTCATTTTCGTCCTCGTTCCCTGCAGAAGCTCGTTCTGGCTGCCGTAATGACTCTTGCTGTGTGGTGAATTGTGTCGATAGTTTTCACGCCAGTGTTTCTTAACGTTTTGTACCATATCTTAATGAGCAGTCGGGGCCCATTTTCACAGACCCGCATGAAATATAGAATTTTTAAGGAATGTGCATGTTAATAAACAGAATACTCATCGCATAAAGCATCATCTGTTACATAAATAGAAATTTGTATGACCTAAATATTTCCAGTGATGGATCCATGGCATCTACATGTAGATGCTTAGAAAATTTCTGACTTCATGTCCATTTAAATAATTCTGACTATTGTACCGCTATCGTGGCCTGGTGAAGAAGGTTCGATTCCTGGGTCAGGCGAGTGTTGTCATTCTCTAGCTGTTCAACACAATTGGCGCATGCTCGCTTCAGTGATGGAATAAGCTTTTATCAACTGTCATCTTGCTACTATAAATATCAGCTTAAAGATCAAGCTCCATTTTTTACAAGAAATTGATGTTTTGAGCATTGGTTGGAAATTGATGATATATGACTTTAATAAATGACATGCTTCGATCAGTTATCGAATGTAATGTCTTCAGACAATGTTGAATACATAGAGCAAGTACATTAGGCAGAGTAGCAACTCAGCATTAATAAAATCTCCTGATTTTATTAAATGAACTTGAGTTGCTGAGACCTAGTACCACATGTGAGATATGCAAATCAAGTTTTTCACTTTTGGAGAAATTTACACGGATTTGACTGACCATGATAGCAATACAGAAGGATTAATGGTATTTTACAAGTTATCCGTGTCATGACAATCTTGGTAAGGTACCGGCAATATAGTTTGTTAAATTAGCAATTCAATGGATTACTATTGCTATACTTCTCATCTTTATTAAAAAAAGAGTGTTTTCATATTAAAAAAGAGTGTGATCATATCAGCAAATACTGAAATATGAGCATATCACTGAAAGAGCAAGGCATCATCATCAAAGACAAAGATCACAATTAACTCTAAAAAATTGAATGTGTCCCCATTACTATTCAGATTCAAGAAATGAAACATAAATTTAGTGAATCACACAATTATGCCGATGAAAATTGAATTAAAAATTTGGAATTTCAGCCAAGGGCAAGAAACACAATAAGATCTCAACTTTCCCATGAATACTTGCATTATAATGTAGTTCATGAAATTTTCTTGATATTCAGGTCAATTTCCGCTTAATTAAGATACCTGTTAACTAATTTTCATTCCATTTGATATCTAATTAGTTTGATGCTACTTATATAATGGGTTGATATCGCTAGTATATAAACATAAAAAAGCATAACACATAAATAATTCCATCTGTTTAGGGATGTGAATGTGAAACTGAATTTGTTGCACTAGATACTGCATTTATGCCTACCACTAGTTTGATCATTTGTCACATGAACATTTTTTCTTTAATTCACTTATAAGGCAGTTGGTTCTCTTATAGTTCTCGGTACCGTTGGTACGTGCCATTTCATGACTTAAAACCATTCTGAAAGGCAAGATGCGCAAGATATATCAGTCATGCGTCTGTACATCAGAATCCGTATGCAATCATTGCGAAGTGCACCACCGCTGCTCATGAGTTCCCAGAAAAGCAATCTCAACAAAGTCTCCTCAAGGTATTTTTTTCAATCAACATTATGACTGTAAGAATATTTATAACATAAATTGTCAACCTGTTAACTTGACACGTCCGCTTCAGATGGTCTGAGATCCATTGAACCGCATCATTGAAAATAGTGATCAAACTGATTGTACAACTATGTACAACAGGTGGATGTTTATTGTTTGTGGACATGGTACTACATACATTCACCTTTTGGTTTCATTATCAGGATTCCAAGCAATTTCTTGATAGGTCTAATCAATTAGAGCCGTACAAAGATGGCGACGGTTTCTCTAAAAAATCGAGGCGTGCGTTTAGACAGTTTGAGCTGCCGAGAAGCATTGACATACACTTGCCAGTTATCCTAACGTTGACTTTGCTTCTGCCAAATAATGCTTTATTGTATGTGGTCCTATATCTTATTCACAACGTGGTGGAAATGATCTCAACCGCTCTCTTCAAAGTACCTTTCTAGAAGTCATGCGAATAGGGACATCAAGGATGGCGAGCCTTCGACACGTGGTCAACAGTGACGTCGCGGGCTTTTATGTGACACTCCAGGTATTTTTAGGATTTTATTCCATGTTGAACAACGAATCTGCTAATTTTGGCACGAGGTTTATTCAGAAACAAAAGCTTGCGCAACTAGATCTGCGATTCGTAGGTAATTACCACGGTCGACCGCACAGAAGCAGTGTTAGATAGTGACTTGTTAGTGACAAGCAAATTTCAATCGGAGCATCTGTTAGAGATTTGTTAGATTAACAGTGTTCCCCTACCTGGCAAGAAATGTCCTCCTGTTCTTGACCATAAACTGGATCTGCACCTGTTCACAACAAACAATAGCATTTCCGTCAAGCCGTAGAAACGCTGACGCTTTCGTCCGACAAATGGAGCAGCTCATCAACAGTGACAAAAACAGTGAGTGACACGAGGGCCAAAACCCAACACGATGTTGATATCTGTAATAACACTGTAGAAGCAAACAAAGCAGACTACCCCTAATTATATCATTTAATTAGGCAAGCCACAATGTTTCCTAAACCAAGTGGCTCGGCTGACCAAGTAAATAAATTCAGCAATCGATTGTCAGCTTGAGGTTAAATTTGATGAGAATATACAAAAGATGTGAGAACGATTTGGGCTTGCAACGATTTAGGAAACGGACTGTGTTTGGACGTGATGATCACTATCCAAGGTAGTGGCCATTGCAACACGGAGGTCTATCATGAAACTGATGAGTTTAGTTTTTCAGTGGTCCTTTGTACTTTTCCGGAAAATAAATGCACAACTTATCATGTTTGCCAGAATTTTTTCAAATACCTCCGCCTTCATGTCCAAAGCTATAGCGGCATTTTCAATGTTTTCAAGAATAGGGAATATAAGGTGAATCTACTTGTGAATTGCTGCATCAAATCTCTCTAAAGAAACAGGTTTTTCATCTACAAGTTTGGTTGTTTTTCATCTCGCAAAAAACCTTCCATAATAGGAATGTTTGGCTAACCGCTGTTATCCTTATGTTGTCGACTTGTCGCGTATCCAAATTAAATTTGCAATTAATTGTTTTGATAGGTTTCCTCAGGTTAGGAGAGACCTTCCTTATCGTTCATTCGATTTGGTCGGCCTGGCCCCACCATATAGTACTTGGAGGTTTGGGGCCGAAACCCTGATTTATGCAGGCACATCGTTCCTCCATGATGACTTCGTGCATAGCGATATTATGATTAGGTTTCTTCAGTTTCATGGTTATCTTCATTTATAATTTTGGCTAGCTTCTCTTCATACTTAGTGCCATGCTCTTATCTTTATTCTACGAATATAAAATTCGTTAGTTTTGATTCATTTTCCCTTCTTCATAAAAGTTGGGTCTATTTGTCTTTTTGTAATATTATGCATCCTACTCTGTACTAGAGTATGGCTCTCTATGCTATAGATATTCATTTGTCTACATTTATGCGCACCATGAACTGGGGTAACTTGGGCCAACGGGGGTAACTTATGCCACTGTCGTTTTTGAACCTTCACTTCCATCTGGAAGATTTGTAATAATATCATTGGTCCTGTAATTATTTTTCCTGAAAAATTGACTCAATTTGACAAAAATTTGCATCGGTTCTGAGACTTACTACAAAATTCACATTGTCTGAGACTTTTTTGAAAAAAGTCACTTTTTTTGCACTTTGTGAAATGCACAGAACTTTCATGTGGCACGTATCGATGCGCTATTTCAGCTTAGTCAACACCTATATATCCTATTACATGGTGCATGAGATACGAAAAAGAATGAAAAAAGTTGGTTTCATTTTGAAGTTGTGAGAATAATTTTAGTAAAATTATTCGATCTTCGTGGCACAAATTACCCAAGATGTCGGTGGCAACATTGGATCTCCATTGTACAGAAATGACTTTCATTGAGTATAAGCTGTTCAAAAATATTAATTGTGGTTATTGATCATTAAAATAGATCATCAATTGACTGTAGCTGTGACTCATAATGATGTTTGCAACTTGTTTGAATGATGAAAGCATACGAGTATAAGCCTATATTGATGATAGATTTCTTTACAGTTTAAGATATATTGCACTCGGTTTTTTGCGACTGTGCGAAGCGGTGAGTAATGAGCAGAAATTCAAAATATCTAACATCTAATAATTCCCCACTATCGAAAGCTGTATACAGCACTGGCAGTTTGAAAACCATAGCATGCGTGCATTATGCTAATTGTTAGCATTACCGGGCACTAACAATATTCGGTCCAATAATTTTAACGTAATTGCTAGCTTTGCGTGAAGACATTCGTTAACCATGCTGTACATGCAGTACAGGTGTTTAATATTGCGATATAAAACTTGCTCCAATTTGGTACGTGGTTTGTGCATATGTACAGTGTTCTTTTTATAGAACAGAACATCAAAAACAATAAACCTCTCCTCTTCATGACCTCACGTCGAGTTTTGAAAAAGTAGGTGGTGGGGTTCGAACCCTTCCCCCGTGCGTCGCAGTCTATGCCCTAATGTCAAGGGCTATTCTTCGCTGCAATGTCAACTGTAACGAATGACAATTGTATTGCGATGAATTGTAAGACCTGTGTGGATTAGGTCTAGCCGGTACCGATGTGTGTATGCTAGTTTTTACAATCTACCAACTTCGATTAAACAATACGAGCGTATGTTATTGTAATTCCTCGAATGATCATTACAAGTGCTTTAAAACCGTATCATTTTCTACCTTTTTGATTCGATCTGTACATCTTCCATCAAGTGATATATATATATATATATATAAGGAAAAATATAAAAGCAAAAATGGCAAGTAATATAAATGAAATCAGACACGCGAATATCAGAAAAAACTTGCAAATTTATCGCCCGACCGGTTTCACTTAGTCACCCAAGCTTTTCAAGGGCATTCATTTAATGACGAAATATCATATTTACATGCATTTCACAAAATTAAATCAAAGAAATCATGCACTGAAATGAAATATCAATAATTATGAAAGAATGCAATGAAAGAAGCAGAGAATTAACATGTCTATGTACATATCAAACACGATTTAGTGATGGTCTAATTATATTGATGCATAGCTTTTCTTTGCCTTCCCTATATGAACGATCACAATTGGTGGGGAGTTTCAATATCGGAATGATGTTAAATGGAGGATCCATGTCTTTAGCACATGAATGAATATGATGACTGACATTAAGAACTCAATATTTGTCATCTTTCACTTGCTGTCGGTGGATTCGAGTTCTTGCTCTCAGGGAAGTCCCTGTCTGTCCCACGTATAAATCCTGACAGCCCCTGCATTGCAAAACGTAAATAAGATCACTTGAATTGCAGTTCATATTATGTTTAATGTTGAATGTTCTTTGTTCATTGTTGATTTTGTAATTGAACGACTTGCCGGTAAGTAATGAGTTACAACATAAACATCTGGTTTCCCCACACTTAGTAACGCCTGAAATGATAGTGCGTTTATTTTTTGATAATATATTCAGAAGTGATGTGGGTTGATAAGATAAGATGGAATGAGTTTATACTGTGCAAAAGGCTGAGTAAGTTTTAAATTCGAATATACCGGAACAATCACATCTTTGAAGAAATTGGGGTTATTTGGGTTGTACGTTTGGATGTATGGAATGACTTTTGACTCGTTATCATTAGCTGATTGACTTTGGGGCTGATTGTTGGCCGATTTTGCTCTTAGTATAGCATTTGTAATTAAAGTCTTAGGATAACCCAGCATGATAAGACGATTAGTCATTTCATTGAATCTCATATCTTTTAGAGCTTTATCCGTAACAATTCTATTGATCCTATTTGCCAATGTATATGGTACATTGCGTATGATATGTCGCGGATGACACGAGTTTGGGATGACACGGTCGGGCGATAAATTTGCAAGTTTTTTCTGATATTCGCGTGTCTGATTTCATTTATATATATATATATATATACTGGTGGTCCACAAATATATAGCAAATAATAAAAGTACGAAAAGTCGATTTCTCACCCACGCCTTTTGTGACCGCTGGCATGAAAGCATGTCATGCAAATTTTCAGCCAGAATTGGCAAAATCTACTGTTGCCCCAACTGCCTTGAAGTTAGTCAATTTTAACAAAACTCCATATTTTTATACTACTTATTAAATGCTTTTACAATTAATCAAAATTTGTTTAAGTGCTCAATATTCATGAATTGAGTTTTTCAATACTTACGAAGTTTGTTTATATCTTTTGTTCTGTTTTCTTTAAATAGTTTAAATTGAAACACTTTCTCTGGTTTTTCAACAAGCGAATCATCAGGTAGTTAATATCAATTGGTAAGTGTTGACTGACTGACTTAATTCTTGCTTCATAAAAGTATCAATTACTGTCTTACGATGCATAAATATTAATGCTCGGATTAATACTAGTTAGTCAATTCGATAAATGTTAAGTTCTTCGTATATTTGCAGTATGTAGCCTATTGACAATATCAAATGTTTGCAATATTATGCTAACATGACAGCTGCTTATGCAGTTCATATTAACACGCGCATATCAAAAAATTAAGTGGTTTTCATGGCTTTTTAGCTGATAAACTAGGTCTACGTGTAGTCTTTTATTTGATATCAAGAGCTAGTGGTTATAAAGCGGCAGCTTTCAAAGTCTAATGCTGCAAAAAATACAGGAAAAGATTTTTCGATACAAGATTCGAAGCATTGTGATGTGCATGTATAGATCATTTTTTCTTTAAACTTATATTAAATCCTGGTCAGGTTCGAACCAAGCCAAGAGAAACATGAACGCCTGCCCGTCTTGGTCTCAGGTTTAGGAGTGGAAAAGCTTCTTAGTATTCCGATGGTTGAATCAGGCAGTGGAACCTCAGTAGCTGAGGAAATGTTTGCTGTCTTGAGAAATTGGGATTCAGTGGAACGGGTTATTAGTATATCGTTTGATACTACAGCCAGCAATACAGGAGCTCGGTCGAGAACGTGCACACTTCTTCAAAATGAGTTGAAAAGAGAACTGCTCCACCTTGCTTTCAGAAAGCATGTTTCCGAAATTGTCATAGATAAGGTTTCAAATAATTGCAATGGAATCGTATCGAAAGGTCCAGGATATCCAAATGTTTAAGCGGTTCAAGCAGAAATGGTCTTCAATAGATTTGGGCAACTTTCAACCTATTGAGAGGCTTCCTTTGCAATCTGAAGAACTTTTGTAAGCAGCAATTGATGTTGAAGCAACCAAGAGATGATTATCGGGAACTCTTAGAGCTGACACTTGCTGTCATGCACGAAATACCTACTCGTGGAGTGCACTTACTGCGCCATGGTGCCTGCCATCGTGCTCGATGGATGGCAAAAATCATATATGCAATGAAGACCTATCTTTTCCGCAATTAATTTAATCTCACTCCTCGAGAACTCAGAGGAATTGAACGATTTGTCACATTCGTTGTTTCTTTATACACTTCTTAATGTTTCACTACGTCTGCTCCATCAAATTATTTGAAGTCTTTGAAAGATATTGTTGTTTACCATGACACTCCTGTCTCTTTAGTGACTGTGAATTCCTTCAGTCGTCATCTCTGGTATTTGTCGGAGGAGTTGGTAAGTTTGGGGTTTTTGACGAATCTATTGATCTCATCACCAAAAGGGAAATGGCAGAAGCTCTTCAGGCAGAAAGAAGTCCTCAACCTATAAAAAAAGACCAATCATAGATTTGCACAATATTACTTCAAAGAACATCTCAAAATTTGTAATGGCTAACACTCGAAGATATTTTTCATACATTGGTTCATCCACTGGATTTCTTGATGCTGACCCATCTACTTGGAACGAGAGAGATGACGACAAAAAAGCGATTGAGAAAGTGAAGTCCCTCTAAGTTACTAATGACTTTGGTGAGCGCAGTGTATCCTTAATGCAGGAATGCTTCCATTCTCACGAAGGACGAAGACCAACGTCAGTACCTCTTTCATGTGATCGAGTCACATCGTCATCGATTCTATGATGCTCGGAAAGCGAAAATTATTCAAAACACGTGAGGCATCGATCCCTTAAATACTTAGCTGAGTAGATCTCAGACTTCCATGATTCTACATATAGGCCTACTTAATAATGGGTGCATGGATCAAATGCTTTGTTAAATATCTCAGAATATGCCCTGATTTCATCTTTCTGAGTTTTATTTACAGGCTTTTACAAGGTGTCTGACTTTTGTTTGGTGGCTAATCATTTAACACAATGGGTTCATTATCATGGGTCACTCATGACTTACTCAAAATGTGAAAGTTTATCTGATCTTAAATCAATATGTATTTCGGCTAATGAGATGAATATATAATAACTCCACATAGGTGAAAATGAAATGGGACACCATTAAAGTTATTCATGTAAGCATGCAGAGCAAATTCCTCTATAAGTAGTATTCGGTAAGTAGTATAAAATGGGAAATTCAAGCAAGTTTGATCAACATTCGGGCCGTTGGGGCACCAGAATAAATGATCGGAACGCCCTGAAAATTGGCATGCGGTAGTTCGATACCAACGGTTATAAAATGCGGGGGTGAGAAGTAGACTTTTCTAACTTTTAATTTTTTGGACCTACTACCTAATATACATGTATATCCAAAATTGCAAACTCAAGGACTCAAGGAAAATTCATGTAAATCCCGACCGGTTTCACCTGCTATGATAGGCCACTCATGGGAAATGAATTATATTGGAAATCAAAACATGACAGATAATAAATTTACATAGAAATGAAACACCTAAAAATACATTTATGTATTTATGTATCTTATAAAAGAAAAAATCAATGATCGTTAAGAGGAGGGTTGAGCAATCTAATCATATATCTCTCCTTTGACTCACGTTCTATGCGGCTGCAATCGGGATGGAGCTGGTATATTGGGGCAGCCTCAAACTTCGCACTCAAATTCTTGGCACAGTTCGCAATATGCCTACTGACAGCTAATACCATGTAATTAGAGTGATTCATCTGCTGTCAATGGACAGTCAGTCGATTCCGGAAAACAGCACCGGTCTGTCCCACATAAAAGTCTCCACAGGACCTACACCTCAACACATAAATAACATTGCTGGAAGTACAGTTCAAGTTCTTGTTTATGTGAAAAGTCTTGTGACCACCATCACCTATTGCTACCTAGCTCTTTGTTCTTTTTATCTAAATCCGAAACAATTTTATAAATTCTTTTAGCTAATATAATAGATATATTTCTCAGAATATGTCTAGGATGGGCAGAGTTGAGCGGGGCGTAGCTTTGACTATCAGTAACCTTTCGGTAGATATCAGTCTCCAAGCGTCTATTACATTTATAGACTTGGACATCTAAGAAATGCATCTTATCTGCATTATATTCCATTGTGAATTTAATTTCTTCATCCAGGCCATTCAAAATCCGACTAAATGCTTCAATATTTCCAAAATTCTTATCCCAGACAATCAACAATCATCTATGTATCGAGTCCATCTTGCTTTAATTTTCGTGGCAATATCATCATCATAAAGGTCTTGTAAGATAGAATACAATTTATGTTCGATAAAACTCATTACTAAGATGGCAAAAGTAGGCGCCATCTTCGTTCCCATCGCCGTTCCGCTTTTTTGCAGATATATATTGTCTTCGAATGCAAAATAGTTATTTTCAAGCACAAAACGGACAGCAGAAATGATAAAGTCATTCGAAAATCGTTCGGGAATCAAGGATCTATTCTCAGTAAGCCAAAAATCTACGACATCTAAGCCGAGAGACAGAGAAATCTTTGTATATAATGATACAACATCAAACGTTGCCAAATATAAAAAAAGATCATTTTCTGCGATTGCTTCTTCATTTTCATGTGTATTATAATAATATGTTCGTATATATAAATGTTCGTAAAAACCAACAGTTGTATCGAAGTGTCAGAGGTCCGAATTATTCAAATGAACGTACCTCTAGGTTAAAGCTGAGTAAATTTGTGGTCAGCTTACGCGTGCTAATTTTTTTAGGATCTGTCCTTTGACCAATCAAAAGGAAAACAGCAGATTCGCCAAATGTTTGTTTCACAAAAAGTTAGTGATATTGTATTATCTTCTTTGAATTGCAAGAAACCCATTTCTTGAAATTTTGTGACAAAAACGGAGAAATAATAGTTCAACAACAAAATTGGTTGTGTATGATTCGAATATCCACTAAGAATTCAAAAATGTCAAAGATAACACAGTCATCGAATGATACCATAGAACTAAAACGCACAAATATAAATCCAAGGCATGAAAGAAATATCAACATTATTAAACTATGGAAATGGGACTATTTACAACATCATGGGAATCGGAATAAACAGTCAACTATCACAGATATCACTATTCAGTATATTTTGATATCACTACGTTGGAATTAACTAAAAAAGATCATTTTCTGCGATTGCTTCTTCATTTTCATGTGCATTATAACTGCTGTCTGCATTATTATTGCGATTGTTCCGAATATATCGGCACCAGTAAACGACACCAGTAATGACGGAAATAGACATCAAAGGTGAAGTAGAAATTAATAATACCATAGAAAGTCTATGTCTGCTAGCTATGAATAGATATCTAAACATAATGTAAAATTATCAAAGAATACAAAGCAATCATCAATTTCATACACTACATGTGAAAATCCCATGTTTTTCCAGTAACACAGTGTATTTCTTCTACCTCTGTTTTCGCTACATCACTTTATTCTTGCAAATAAAATGTTGAAGTGTCCTTGATGAACCATTTCAGATCGATAGGGGATGGCTTTTTTATATATTTACCTTCAAACTATGAATTCCATGAAGTTTCTTATCGAAAAAAATATTGTTTAGTTTCAAGAATCATGTACTCGTATCACTGTGTACAACCTCTAGTCTAAGATAGGCCTATACCTTTCATAGTACATTTCCTCTGTTACACGAAAATTTGGCATTGCTCCTGTAAAATTTGGCATTTGCAATATGGAATTGAATTTGGTGAACAAAGTCTCACTTCACTGACAATATCAAATTATAAAGATAGTCGTTTTTAATAGATAGGAACAGAATATTCATCAAGAGCGTGGCCAAGAGATATTGACGACAAAACCACTGAATGTATTTGCTCATTGCTCGAATTAATAATTCTGTAAAGAGTGCACAATTTAGGGTTTGAAATGATAGAAAAGTTCGATGACAGGCTCTTTTTCAAGTGAGAGAGTCCATGAAATATTGGAAATGGATTTTCGTCATGTCATGATTGGAGCGAAAATAGTGGACCATTTCAAAGCATATGCGCCCAGTTTTTCGAGCGATGGTAAATTTGCATTGCTCAGAAGATAAATGCAGTAATGCAGTTATCTTGCACATTTCAATAATTATCATCACATCATCTGATCAATTGCCTACACATTGATTTCCATATTGTGAACATGTGCTTGGATTTGGTAATAAATTGTTGAAAGAATCTTTTGCTCTGAATGCATCAGTGAGCTAAGACGGCTGGTTATGAAATGATCTTGATGGCCTGAGCTTTTTCTTTGATATCGAATGGGACATTGATATCTTAGGAAACCTGTCTATGAATCAGTTATTTCAGACACCAGTAATGACGGAAATAGACATCTCATAAATAATATGACTATTGTATCGATATGGCACCATTAATGCTACCATTGATAACGTCTCGTGCGCTAACGCGCACTCGTCGATATGGCAGCATTACTGGTGTCATATACAATAGTCTTATATTATCTGTATACCGAAACCTATATTTCAAATATTTTGAAGATATCTCGTAGGAGCAGGCTACTCTGCCCATTAGTTTCGGCGGCCTTGGTATTAGATTACCATCTGCAGTCGCTTTACCAGCCTTTTTATCATCGATCCTCTCCAGTCGTTCGTTGGTTGACGAAATTCTATCCAAACTAACCGAATCTTCACAACTAGATTACACGGATGGTTTGGAACGATGGTTTACGATGGGTCTGTAGATGCCCAAACTTCCGAAATCACAGCATTCATGGGACAGTGAACAATGCCATCTTTTACAAACTAATCTAAAATCCAAGCTTGACCAAGTTCACCTAGCTTGCCTAGAGAGTGCAGCCGCTCCTTTCACAGGTTCATGGCTTCAAGCTCTGCCAAATCCAACGATTGGAACTTACCTTGATGATGAATGTCTGAGAATCGGTGTTGCTCTGCGACTAGGTGCTAAGGTTTGTGAAGCTCACCCGTGTAAATGCGGCAAGACGGGGGACACATTCGGCCATCACCCTCTATCATGCAAACGATCCTCTGGTAGATTCCCTCGTCATGCTGCTTTGAATGACGTTTTTAAACGAGCGCTAGATCGTGCGGGTATTCCATCTGTTCTTGAACCCGTCGGTCTTGACAGAGGTGATGGAAAACGACCTGACTGAATGACGACTTTTCCGTATCGCATGGGTCGCTGCTTAATTTGGGATGCTACTTGCACCGGCACGCACAGTGGTTCATTTCTCATAGAATCCGCCATCCATCCAGGATCAGCCGCAGCGCGTGCAGAACAGCGCAAAATATCGAAATACGCTGCATTATCTGAGAGGTGCATCTTTGAACCACTGGCGTTTGAAACAACTTGTGCCATGGGACCGAGAACGCTGAAGACAGTCTTGGGTTTAGGGGAAAGATTGAGTAAGGTAAAGGACGATCCCAGAGAAAGAGAATGGCTGCTACAGCGCTTTGGCATTGCCTTTATTAGAGGCAATACTCAGTCTATTCTTCGTGTTTCCTAATTGTCTTTTTTACCCTATTTTTAACTTATATTTTCTACTGGTATTTTTGATAATTTCTAGTTGTATTGTTTCATGTTCATGTGCAGGTTTAAAAGCCATTATCTTTAAATAATGTAAAAATTACAGTAGTTAATTCCAACGTAGTGATATCAAAATATACTGAATAGTGATATCTGTGATAGTTGACTGTTTATTCCGATTCCCATGATGTTGTAAATAGTCCCATTTCCATAGTTTAATAATGTTGATATTTCTTTCATGCCTTGGATTTATACTTGTGCGTTTTAGTTCTATGGTATCATTCGATGACTGTGTTATCTTTGACATTTTTGAATTTTTAGTGGATATTCGAATCATACACAACCAATTTTGTTGTTGAACTATTATTTCTCCGTTTTTGTCACAAAATTTCAAGAAATGGGTTTCTTGCAATTCAAAGAAGATAATACAATATCACTAACTTTTTGTAAAACAAACATTTGGCGAATCTGCTGTTTTCCTTTTGATTGGTCAAAGGACAGATCCTAAACAAATTAGCACGTGAAAGCTGACCACAAATTTACTCAGCAATTTTACCCTAGAGGTACGTTCATTTGAATAATTCGGACCTCTGACACTTCGATACAACTGTTGGTTTTTACGAACATTTATATATACGAACATATTATTATAATACACATGAAAATGAAGAAGCAATCGCAGAAAATGATCTTTTTTTATATTTGGCAACGTTTGATGTTGTATCATTATATACAAAGATTTCTCTGTCTCTCGGCTTAGATGTCGTAGATTTTTGGCTTACTGAGAATAGATCCTTGATTCCCGAACGATTTTCGAATGACTTTATCATTTCTGCTGTCCGTTTTGTGCTTGAAAATAACTATTTTGCATTCGAAGACAATATATATCTGCAAAAAAGCGGAACGGCGATGGGAACGAAGATGGCGCCTACTTTTGCCATCTTAGTAATGAGTTTTATCGAACATAAATTGTATTCTATCTTACAAGACCTTTATGATGATGATATTGCCACGAAAATTAAAGCAAGATGGACTCGATACATAGATGATTGTTGATTGTCTGGGATAAGAATTTTGGAAATATTGAAGCATTTAGTCGGATTTTGAATGGCCTGGATGAAGACATTAAATTCACAATGGAATATAATGCAGATAAGATGCATTTCTTAGATGTCCAAGTCTATAAATGTAATAGACGCTTGGAGACTGATATCTACCGAAAGGTTACTGATAGTCAAAGCTACGCCCCGCTCAACTCTGCCCATCCTAGACATATTCTGAGAAACATATCTATACTCACTGACATAAATAATGAAACCAACTATCATTGACTTGAATGGAAGTTTGTTTCATTTTTTTCTATGGTTTGAGATGATATCTCGCTTTCTATGTATCACCATTGAACTCCATATAATAAGGGAAATGATATAGGACCATCAAATTTCAAAATTTGATATTGATCACAGTAACAGCTAGAAGTTGAACAGAATCACCACCTACTGCTGACCAGATTTGACTTATAAAATGGCGCACGATAACTTTACCACATGAATGGCAATTGGGATGATGCGTTGTGGGCAAAGTTCTACAACTGTTGCGAAAGAATTGAAAATTTCAAGGGTTGTTGTATGGAGGTGGTGGTGTCGTTGGAAAGCAGAAGGAAATGTGGAAAAGAAGAACGGATCAGGAAGACCAAGGGTATCATCCAAGCGGACAGATGCACGCTTAGTTTTAGCTGCTAAAAGAAACAGATTTGTGTCCGTCCCGAAGCTAATTGTGTACTGGAAGGTTGCTGGGAACGTTGCCTGTAGCGTTCGAACTGCATATCGAAGATTGCGAGAAGCTGGTATACAGTCTCGACGACCCGCTGTGAGAATTCCGCTGAGCCTGGAACATCGAAGGAGACGAGTGACGTGGTGTCAAGGTCATCAGTCGTGGAGTGACAGTCAGTGGGAACGTGTGCTCTGGACTGATGAATCGAGGTTTACTCTCGATTTCAACGATTGTCGGATCCGTGTTCATCGCTTGCCAAGTGAACGATTTGCTCCATGTTGCGTCAAAGAACACGACCGGTACGGCGGTGGTAGTGGCATGGTTTGGGCCGGTATCTGGCACAATGGAAAAACACCAGCAATCGTAGTGAAAGGAACATTGACAGGACAGCGATATGCCGACGAGATCGTTACACCGGTCGTGGTTCCAGCAGTGACATCGAATCAATTGATTTTTCAGGATGACAACGCAAGGCCCCATCGCGCTTCAGTGGTCTCTAACAGGATAGCAAGCAGTGGAATCCCAACCTTGGAATGGCCCTCACGTTCTCCCGACCTCTCCCCCATCGAGCACTGCTGGGATGAACTTGGTCGCAGAGTGAGGGAGAGGTACAACCACCCACCAGTGTCTTTGAAATTGTTGGCCGACAGACTGATCGAGCAGTGGAACCTCTTAGACCTGGCATTCATCCAGCGACTGTGCTCATCCATGCCCTCACGCATCGATGCCTGTTTGGATGCTCGCGGTGGTCACACCCGTTTCTAACTTAAGTTGATAAAATCATGAGTATCAAATTAAATGTTTTTGAGTAAAGCATTCGAGTTCTCCTTTTACAAACAACAAACAAACGTACAGTACAACCAAGTTTAAGTCATAAGTATTCATATCAGGACTTGTTTCATTCTTTTTGTCACTGAGTATATTATATTAGCTAAAAGAATTTATAAAATTGTTTCGGATTTAGATAAAAAGAACAAAGAGCTAGCTAGCAATACTTAAGTAAACACTGGTGAAATTGAGATATCCATTGAACCTTATTGATAACGCATTTGTACGAGCTGGTAATGATACCAGACCTGAGTCCAATAACACCGAACGTGGTCAAGGTGAAAAGAGAATTCCTTTTATATGTACGTATAATAAGAACAATCCTAATATTTATAAAGATGCAATTTTACCAACCTATAACAGTCTTCAATTAAGGGAAGCCCTTTGATAAGTGCAAATTACTAAGGTCATATCGTCAACCTCCTTCCTTGTATAGGATTTTCAGCCATAATTATCGGCCAACCATCAACGGCATCTCCAAATCTGGAGATCCACGGTGTGGTTGCTGTAAGACCTTGATTACAGGGAGACTATCAGTTTCAAAGGTGATGGTGGTCACAAGACTTTTCACATAAACAAGAACTTGAACTGTACTTCCAGCAATGTTATTTATGTGTTGAGGTGTAGGTCCTGTGGAGACTTTTATGTGGGACAGACCGGTGCTGTTTTCCGGAATCGACTGACTTTTTATACCGACCGGCTTTTTTATATATTTTCCTTCAAACTATGAATTCCATGAAGTTTCTTATCGAAAAAAATATTGTTTAGTTTCAAGAATCATGTACTCGTATCACTGTGTACAACCTCTAGTCTAAGATAGGCCTATACCTTTCATAGTACATTTCCTCTGTTACACGAAAATTTGGCATTGCTCCTGTAAAATTTGGCATTTGCAATATGGAATTGAATTTGGTGAACAAAGTCTCACTTCACTGACAATATCAAATTATAAAGATAGTAGTTTTTAATAGATAGGAACAGAATATTCATCAAGAGCGTGGCCAAGAGATATTGACGACAAAACCACTGAATGTATTTGCTCATTGCTCGAATTAATAATTCTGTAAAGAGTGCACAATTTAGGGTTTGAAATGATAGAAAAGTTCGATGACAGGCTCTTTTTCAAGTGAGAGAGTCCATGAAATATTGGAAATGGATTTTCGTCATGTCATGATTGGAGCGAAAATAGTGGACCATTTCAAAGCATATGCGCCCAGTTTTTCGAGCGATGGTAAATTTGCATTGCTCAGAAGATAAATGCAGTAATGCATTTATCTTGCACATTTCAATAATTATCATCACATCATCTGATCAATTGCCTACACATTGATTTCCATATTGTGAACATGTGCTTGGATTTGGTAATAAATTGTTGAAAGAATCTTTTGCTCTGAATGCATCAGTGAGCTAAGATGGCTGGTTATGAAATGATCTTGATGGCCTGAGCTTTTTCTTTGATATCGAATGGGACATTGATATCTTAGGAAACCTGTCTATGAATCAGTTATTTCAGACACCAGTAATGACGGAAATAGACATCTCATAAATAATATGACTATTGTATCGATATGACACCATTAATGCTACCATTGATAACGTCTCGTGCGCTAACGCGCACTCGTCGATATGGCAGCATTACTGGTGTCATATACAATAGTCTTATATTATCTGTATACCGAAACCTATATTTCAAATATTTTGAAGATATCTCGTAGGAGCAGGCTACTCTGCCCATTAGTTTCGGCGGCCTTGGTATTAGATTACCATCTGCAGTCGCTTTACCAGCCTTTTTATCATCGATCCTCTCCAGTCGTTCGTTGGTTGACGAAATTCTATCCAAACTAACCGAATCTTCACAACTAGATTACACGGATGGTTTGGAACGATGGTTTACGATGGGTCTGTAGATGCCCAAACTTCCGAAATCACAGCATTCATGGGACAGTGAACAATGCCATCTTTTACAAACTAATCTAAAATCCAAGCTTGACCAAGTTCACCTAGCTTGCCTAGAGAGTGCAGCCGCTCCTTTCACAGGTTCATGGCTTCAAGCTCTGCCAAATCCAACGATTGGAACTTACCTTGATGATGAATGTCTGAGAATCGGTGTTGCTCTGCGACTAGGTGCTAAGGTTTGTGAAGCTCACCCGTGTAAATGCGGCAAGACGGGGGACACATTCGGCCATCACCCTCTATCATGCAAACGATCCTCTGGTAGATTCCCTCGTCATGCTGCTTTGAATGACGTTTTTAAACGAGCGCTAGATCGTGCGGGTATTCCATCTGTTCTTGAACCCGTCGGTCTTGACAGAGGTGATGGAAAACGACCTGACTGAATGACGACTTTTCCGTATCGCATGGGTCGCTGCTTAATTTGGGATGCTACTTGCACCGGCACGCACAGTGGTTCATTTCTCATAGAATCCGCCATCCATCCAGGATCAGCCGCAGCGCGTGCAGAACAGCGCAAAATATCGAAATACGCTGCATTATCTGAGAGGTGCATCTTTGAACCACTGGCGTTTGAAACAACTTGTGCCATGGGACCGAGAACGCTGAAGACAGTCTTGGGTTTAGGGGAAAGATTGAGTAAGGTAAAGGACGATCCCAGAGAAAGAGAATGGCTGCTACAGCGCTTTGGCATTGCCTTTATTAGAGGCAATACTCAGTCTATTCTTCGTGTTTCCTAATTGTCTTTTTTACCCTATTTTTAACTTATATTTTCTACTGGTATTTTTGATAATTTCTAGTTGTATTGTTTCATGTTCATGTGCAGGTTTAAAAGCCATTATCTTTAAATAATGTAAAAATTACAGTAGTTAATTCCAACGTAGTGATATCAAAATATACTGAATAGTGATATCTGTGATAGTTGACTGTTTATTCCGATTCCCATGATGTTGTAAATAGTCCCATTTCCATAGTTTAATAATGTTGATATTTCTTTCATGCCTTGGATTTATATTTGTGCGTTTTAGTTCTATGGTATCATTCGATGACTGTGTTATCTTTGACATTTTTGAATTCTTAGTGGATATTCGAATCATACACAACCAATTTTGTTGTTGAACTATTATTTCTCCGTTTTTGTCACAAAATTTCAAGAAATGGGTTTCTTGCAATTCAAAGAAGATAATACAATATCACTAACTTTTTGTGAAACAAACATTTGGCGAATCTGCTGTTTTCCTTTTGATTGGTCAAAGGACAGATCCTAAAAAAATTAGCACGCGTAAGCTGACCACAAATTTACTCAGCTTTAACCTAGAGGTACGTTCATTTGAATAATTCGGACCTCTGACACTTCGATACAACTGTTGGTTTTTACGAACATTTATATATACGAACATATTATTATAATACACATGAAAATGAAGAAGCAATCGCAGAAAATGATCTTTTTTTATATTTGGCAACGTTTGATGTTGTATCATTATATACAAAGATTTCTCTGTCTCTCGGCTTAGATGTCGTAGATTTTTGGCTTACTGAGAATAGATCCTTGATTCCCGAACGATTTTCGAATGACTTTATCATTTCTGCTGTCCGTTTTGTGCTTGAAAATAACTATTTTGCATTCGAAGACAATATATATCTGCAAAAAAGCGGAACGGCGATGGGAACGAAGATGGCGCCTACTTTTGCCATCTTAGTAATGAGTTTTATCGAACATAAATTGTATTCTATCTTACAAGACCTTTATGATGATGATATTGCCACGAAAATTAAAGCAAGATGGACTCGATACATAGATGATTGTTGATTGTCTGGGATAAGAATTTTGGAAATATTGAAGCATTTAGTCGGATTTTGAATGGCCTGGATGAAGAAATTAAATTCACAATGGAATATAATGCAGATAAGATGCATTTCTTAGATGTCCAAGTCTATAAATGTAATAGACGCTTGGAGACTGATATCTACCGAAAGGTTACTGATAGTCAAAGCTACGCCCCGCTCAACTCTGCCCATCCTAGACATATTCTGAGAAATATATCTATTATATTAGCTAAAAGAATTTATAAAATTGTTTCGGATTTAGATAAAAAAAAACAAAGAGCTAGCTAGCAATACTTAAGTAAACACTGGTGAAATTGAGATATCCATTGAACCTTATTGATAACGCATTTGTACGAGCTGGTAATGATACCAGACCTGAGTCCAATAGCACCGAACGTGGTCAAGGTGAAAAGAGAATTCCTTTTATATGTACGTATAATAAGAACAATCCTAATATTTATAAAGATGCAATTTTACCAACCAAAAACAGTCTTCAATTAAGGGAAGCCCTTTGATAAGTGCAAATTACTAAGGTCATATCGTCAACCTCCTTCCTTGTATAGGATTTTCAGCCATAATTATCGGCCAACCATCAACGGCATCTCCAAATCTGGAGATCCACGGTGTGGTTGCTGTAAGACCTTGATTACAGGGAGACTATCAGTTTCAAAGGTGATGGTGGTCACAAGACTTTTCACATAAACAAGAACTTGAACTGTACTTCCAGCAATGTTATTTATGTGTTGAGGTGTAGGTCCTGTGGAGACTTTTATGTGGGACAGACCGGTGCTGTTTTCCGGAATCGACTGACTGTCCATTGACAGCAGATGAATCCCTCTAATTACATGGTATTAGCTGTCAGTAGGCATATTGCGAACTGTGCCAAGAATTTGAGTGCGAAGTTTGAGGCTGCCCCAATATACCAGCTCCATCCCGATTGCAGCCGCATAGAAAGTGAGTCAAAGGAGAGATATATGATTAGATTGCTCAACCCTCCTCTTAACGATCATTGATTTTTTCTTTTATAAGATACATAAATACATAAATGTATTTTTAGGTATTTCATTTCTATGTAAATTTATTATCTGTCATGTTTTGATTTCCAATATAATTCATTTCCCATGAGTAGCCTGTCATAGCAGATGAAACCCGGTCGGGATTTACATGACTTTTCCTTGAGTCCTTGAGTTTGCAATTTTGGATATGTATATAATATTGTACTGATATCAGGAGAATGCCCACTCAGATTATCCGAATTGAAATATCTATTGCTCCGAAGCGAAGATGAGGAGCAAGTAGATATTTCTATGAGGATAATCTGTCGGTGGGTGTTCTCTAGATATCTGTGCAATATTATAATGTATTAACCGACCATAGACCAAACTATGCCAAACCCATATGGCAAAAACATGTTTCTTCATGTCTATGAGGTATTTCTCCTAGGAGAAATACCCGCTCAGAATCTCCGATTGAAAACAATAGGATTACCAAAGCACAGGTTAATAAATATATGTATTAGGGTGGTCCAAAAATTAAAAGTTAGAAAAGTCAACTTCTCACCCACGAAAAATTTTGCGGGCGCTGAATTTTAAGTATTCTAATTTGTTGCACTTTCCATCAGGGTATTTGCTTAAGTTTGTGTTCTTCCGCTTCTTGGATTCTTCGAATTTCCGGTTAATGATTTTTTGCTATATGTATAGCCAAAATAAATATCATTATGGCAAAAAGAACACATCTAGCTAAAACTCCAACAAAACCTTGAAGAAAACGTAATAGAGCCAACCTTAAACTCTACAGAACTTCACACACCATCACACCCAAGTTTCATCAAAAATCCACGCAATACTCTGTCCTACAGAACCTTCAGGTAGCATAACAAAATTCATCAAATTTCTGATTTTCAAACACACAACTAGCAATACTCGCCTTCACACAAACCGTGCCGTGATTTAACTTAATTCTATCACCGCATTTTTCATCTTCTGTCATATATAGCATGCAGTGAGAGTGGAAACCAAAGTTTAATTTTATTGCGCTGCCGCCATGAAGGACTGAAAAACTAAAAAATAAAGCAGTAATTTTGTGAATTTGAATTGCAATATGAAATTGTTGTTACATGGTAGCAGGGGATCTTTCACACTTCTGATATTGATTTAGATGCTTTGCCACATGCTACTTTGTATTCGAATTAGAATAATTAGTTGTGTGACACTAACTTTATCTATCTTTTCGATAAATTAAGGGAACAAGGAATTCGCTATTGCATTCTCTATTTGCAATTCTCCACCTGCTGTGGTACTTAATTACTGCGATTCACATTCATCGATGTGGCTGATTTAAATTCTTATTGATGTAGAGGATACGGCTACGACTTTTTATTGACATAATGTTGGGTTATTCTTAGAATTCATATAAAATGAAGGCTTCCGGAATTTGAAATCAACTTTGCGCAGAGGCACAACCATAGCCGATGAGCTTCATCCGAGGCGTGGTTATTTCTAGTTGAAAACTACTCCAAATGCTCCACCTTGATGTCGCGTAAAACCAACCGTCGCAATGCAATTTCTAGGAGTCTCCTTTCGCGGACTGAATATAAAAGAAAAATAATAGCAGATGTTTAAGGAGTGTGTGTGTAGCATTGTATCTGGCATGCATTCTGTTCCTGAGCAGCATACTTGCGTGGATTCATAACAACTGTCGAGTTGTGTTTTAGCTACCCGATATGTACAAATACATTATTGTGGGATCCATATTTCAGTCAATCAATTTCCAGAAACATTCCAGGCTAGGCCCCCAAGTTTTTTCGAAATTACGACGAAATCGTGACGAAATTGGCTGCTGAATGCGAAATTTCGCGAAATTTATTGAAATTTGCAAAAAATAAAAAATTACTAAAATACGACTGATTGGACAAAACAATAATTTGGGTAATTGGTTGGGTTATTGTAAACCGTGGGCACATCTTGGGTATTTCCTCTAGCTCATCATCTGCAGAAAGATCTTTTAGCAAAATGACCTACATTCTTACCCCGCAACGTCAATCTATGAACTTTGAAAACTTTGCAATGTAGGGCCTACAATGCAATTTACTTCAATAATGCGTGATATTGACAAATGACAATTCGTGATGTAGGCCACTCAATAGGCTATACTGCTAGTCTTGTGAAAATACCGATGCTTCATGGATTACGATTTTGTTTTTACTTTTGTCATGTACAATATAACTTCTTCCTTCATTAACGTAGGACTGTGTTACTATATAGGCCTATGCCTACAATACGCGCACATATTGATTGGATAGTATGGCTTAATGTGATTCCGAACAGCTAGAGCTGATATATTTAGATAAAAATTGATTGTTTATTTACAAATTTGATCTAAAATCAATTATAAAAGGGCAAATTAACTCAGATAGTACTATGTGAAATTTAAAAATCAAAATGCGAAATTCGTGAAATTTCAGATTTTTGGGAAAAAATGCGAAAAGCTATTGTCCCAGATTACAGGATGTTAAAAAGTCTATTGAAAATCTATCATTTTATTATTCAATAATTTACCGACGAATTTATGAATGGAAATTTAATGCATAAATCCTCATGAGACATGACTGCATAATTAAAGGCTGCATGACTTCATGCGAATATATTCTTCAATTATCGATTCTATTGGTGAAAGCCAATGTATCCATGAGGATTGTAATCCACTACTTCGCTCTCGTGACATTTGAGGATTGCTTTCCAAATCCCTAGATTTCCGGATTACAGAAATTTAATTCCGGGGTTTCGGGATCCCGAAAATTCTGCCTTGTCTCGAAATTCCGAAACAAAGCGCTCTATTGCATATTTGCGTGCAGACGAAGAATTTTGCTCTTAATGGCTCTCTTTGTGTGGAACTTGCTACTTCACACATCTGATCATCAGTAACTAACTATCGTTGGTGATTTGATCATAGGTTCACTTGCAGATACGCCTACATAACATATAATACTTCAGATTCTCAATGCATTTACTATTATTTTAAATCAATTTTGATCACCAGATAACTTTGAATTGCAGCATATAGTAATTGTAAATTTGATATACCCTGGTGCTAATATGCATTTATAATAAAAATGCATGAAGAGTAATAAAATACAATTTCCACTAATAACCGAAATAAATAAGCTTGCCCTTCCAAGCAGTAGCAGACTTTCACATTAAGGCATCATTACGTCCTATAATGTTGATAAGAATTGATATCAGCATTCAACACAGCATTTGAAGCAGTCAGATTATTAATGATTTATTAGATTATGTATATACATATATATATAAATATATATATATATATATATATATAAAATCTCAACAGATGTAACCACCACGACACATGTTTCGGCCTTTTTGGGCCTCATCAGTCGTGGGTAGGTTCGAACCAGCGACGTTGGAGCTAGAGGACGTGCAAGCATACCCTCTAACCACAAGGCCACCGGACCATCTGTTGAGAGCGTGAATTAGCCAGGAAGGCACTGCTTTAACGCAGGCACGTGGAGGGTGGACTGCATTCTGCAATTACTTAATACCGCATCCGAGATTGAGGTGCTTCACGCAGGCGCTACTCATTACATGTTTAGACAAGTAATCTGGCAATTGATTGATTTATCAAATCTCAACAGATGTAACCACCACGACACATGTTTCGGCCTTTTGGGCCTCATCAGTCGTGGGTAGGTTTGAACCAGCGACGTTGGAGCTAGAGGACGTGCAAGCATACCCTCTAACCACAAGGCCACCGGACCATCTGTTGACAGCGTGAGATTTGATAAATCAATCAATTGCCAGATTACTTGTCTAAACATGTAATGAGTAGCGCCTGCGTGAAGCACCTCAATCTCGGATGCGGTATTAAGTGATTGCAGAATGCAGTCCACCCTCCACGTGCCTGCGTTAAAGCAGTGCCTTCCTGGCTAATCCACGCTGTCAACAGATGGTCCGGTTGCCTTGTGGTTAGAGGGTATGCTTGCACGTCCTCTAGCTCCAACGTCGCTGGTTCAAACCTACCCACGACTGATGAGGCCCAAAAGGCCGAAACATGTGTCGTGGTGGTTACATCTGTTGAGATTTGATAAATTAATCAATTGCCAGATTACTTGTCTAAATATATATATATGTATATATATATATATATATATATATATATATATATATATATATATATATATATATATATAAACACCCTGACGTATAAAGTTTTAAATAAAACAAATAATTATGCCCAACCGGTTTCACTTGTTTCCAAGCTATTCATGGGCGGAATGACATCTATTTTCTTTACAGATAGTAGAAGTACATTCAAATCAAAAGCCTGAGACATTTAAATAAAACATGTTGGCCTATATCATGACATAGCCTTATATGGATCCGATATCCTGGTTTAAGGTAGAATTCAATACCTTCATGCATCGTTTTTCTTTTTGTTCCAGTAGAGATCTATTAACATTGGGAGATAGCTGTAGAATTGACATGATCTTGAAAGGAGGATAGATATTTTTTAGCACATATAGATATATGATCACTAGCTTTCAATGTTCCATATTTCAGTTCCCGAATTTGCTGTCTATGTGTTCGAACTCTTGATCTTAATGCATCTCCCGTTTGTCCAACATAACGGGCACTACAACCTCCACACTGTATGACGTAAATTAAATTGTTAGATGGACAGTTCATGTTACTTCTTATTTTAAACTCTTTAGTTGTGTTTCCTTCTTTATATGTAAATTTTATACCTTCAATTATGTAATCGCAGCACGAACACCTTGCGTCGCCACATTTTTCACTCCAGTAATTGTTTTTCGATTGTTTTTCCGAATTATTTGTAGGAGTGCTGGTGGTTGTCTATAGGTTGGTCTTAATCGATAGTTAGAAAATGTTTTTGTTAACTTCAAGGTCGAAAAAACTGGAGATATTATGGTCTGATAAATATTAGGGTTGTTAGGATTATATGTTTCAATGTATGGTATCACCTTTTCATCATTTGATAATGCATTACTTGTAGGTGTTTCTTTACTTACCTCTATCAAACACTTTGAAACAGCATCATCTATTAATTTTTCTGGATATCCAAGTTGACTTAATCTTACTTTCATTTCACTATGACGAACTTTTTGGATCTCGATATCAGATGCAATTCGACTTATGCGTCTTGCGAGGACATAAGGAATGTTTCGAATGATATGTTTGGGGTGGGCAGAATCAAATGATACATAATTAAATCCATCAGTTGGCTTGTAGTAAATATCAGTCTGAATTGTTTCGCCTTCTTTGTATAATAACACGTCGAGAACATGGATTTTTTCATTACTTGTTTTAATCGTAAATTTTATCTTACTGTTCAATGAATTCATAAACTTGTGAAAGTCATCCACATTACCAAAAGAATCCAAAGCTTTCGGCACAGTTATTTTTACAATATATATATTAATTATTTATTGATTATTAATTATTTGACGATTATTAAGTTTATCTACTATCCACGTCATAAATAAATTGAAAATATATTTGAACAGAAGGAAACGTCTATTTAGTTGTGATCCCTCTCGAAGAACTGAAAGCAAAAGAAATTAGGGGATATAAACCTATAGTGCAAAATGTTTGCCAACACACTCCTTTCACATGCTGTCAGCAGCTGTCAGCATAATGGCAAACTACCGGCAATGAAAAAAAATTATTAACTGGCAACTTAACAGGTACTTATTGACCTTTATTTCACCGCTAAATTATTTCAAAAACATTATCTGCATTGTTTTTCGCATTTTTGCAAACAATGAACGTATGATGCTGACAGATGTCACGACACAACCGTTGATTGATTTATTGAAATTGAATATTCAACTATTCAACTTGCGTTGCAGTGTCAGCTCATTTGATGCATTAAATCAATCTCTTCTTAGCTGTACGAATAGCTATTTGATTGATATCTTTGACCATAACAAGAGTGAATCGATGCTCCGCATTCTGAGTATACCACATTGCCTATTATCATAAAGTGGAAGGTCAATCACTGTAATATAGCATATTATATGACACATAGAGGCTTAATGATACCAGGACCTATCAGCAAAAATCATTGTCTATTACTAATTTCACCGCCGACATAGGCCTTATTTACAACGTTGTGTTAATCTGTTGTGCACAATATTTGATTGATCATGGCATGTGTTTAATAAACCATAGAAATTGACAACAATAAAACCTCTAGAATGGAAATTGAGCTTCATGCAATGCACAATAACGGCACATAAATCGCACGCATTTTCACTTAGATGCACCTACCAAACGTCTGCATCATTGGGTTAGAATCAGTCACATGAGTAAATCGAAGCTTTTAATTGGTTCTTCATGCCCCAACTTAGTTCCCTCGGATGTGCCGCGACCTTGAGTCAATTTCCATTCTAGCGAACTTCAGATAAACAGTTTATTTCTATGATATAAACTGATCCTGATTTTCGAGGTCGGTACGCATATGCTCTCTGCATTGGTTTGCAACTGAGTGGTTCTTTACTTGTGGTGTGCAACTGAAGCATGCAGCATGCTAGCTATGTCAAATTTCACAGAATGTATCGGCACTTTATAGATGTCATTCTGTCTGAAGCGAAAAGAAATTCTGTCGCTTAATGCAGAATAGGTTGGACAACAGAATTAGACAGGTCGTATCTTCTTCTGTTTGACTAGAAGGGAAGCATTGGAACATGTAACGTAAATGAAATGGCACAATCTGCTGACTAAATAATAATAATAATAATAATATCGTTTTATTTCAAAGCCCCAATATTGGGAATCGTGAGGCTAGTCTCAATTACAGGTTTAAGGTATTACAAAAAGTCAGTGAAAGCATAACAAGAAAAAAAACAGTAATAAGGTCGCATCAGTAATTCAATACGTCGAACAAAGTAACTGCAGTAGGTCGTAGCAGAAAGCTTGAAGTCACACACCGAATGCACGGCTAAATTCAAATTTTAAACCCACTATTAGAGAGTCTGGACATAGTCAGGATGAAGCTTTTGCTATGTCGAACAGTTCGACAAAACGGGATGAAAAATTTTCTAGAACGTGACATGACATTGGGGGCTAGATGGTGGAGAGGGTGGAAGCGATTTTCGACCAAGTCACAGAAATGCGGAAGTAGTAAGGAGTTCTACACCTCTGGATAGCGCAAGATGGCCGCCGTGGACCTTCCCCCCTCCTGTCAGACTAGGGCGTCGGCCCTAGTCCGACACCTGGTTGCTTCGAGTCCGACTCCCCCCCTCTGGAACGACAGAGGTTGGAGTTGCCAGAGGTTGTTCGTGGTGCGCTCTCCAAGCTGTCGTGGTGTGCTGGCTAGGCTGTCGTGGTGTGCTGGCTAGGCTGGTGTGGTGTGCCGGCCAGGTTGGCGTGGTGTGCCGGCCAGGTTGGAATGGTGGAATTTCGGTGCGAGACCACTCCCATCGTGTTTCTCGTCAAAAGTTGGGTTAACAAAATTTTTTCATCCCCCCCTCGGCAGCGATCTTCCAATGTTGATTCTAGTGGATGGATTTTGTCTTACAGATACTCATTTGAAAGAGGAGAAAAAACTGCCCAATGACATTTTTGTTGCGAGTCAATCGGATCAGCCGTTCAAAAGTTAGAGCTGTTACAAGATTTCACGTCGGACCTCACCTGAAAAAATCTTAAGTGTCGGAGCCACTTAGTATGGACAAAATTTTGAAAATTTTTCCAAAGTGTCGAATTTCGACCTGGGACCCTGACCAAAGTTTGTTTCATCAAATTTCACCGACCACCCCCCCTCGGCAGCGATCTTCCAATGTTGGTTCTAGTGGATGGATTTTGTATTATAGATACTCATTTGAAAGAGGAGAAAAGACTGCCCAATGACATTTTTGTTGCGAGTCAATCCGATCAGCCGTTCAAAAGTTAGAGCTGTTACAAGATTTTAGGTCAGACCTCAGATTTGACGAAAAAATCCTAGGTGTCAGAGCCACTTAGTATGGACAAAATTTTGAAAATTTTTCCAAAGTGTCGCATTTCGACCTGGGACCTTTACCAAAACATTTTTCATCAAATGTCTCCGAACGGTAGGGGGGGAGGGGGTCAGTGAAAAGTGATGAAAAAAGTTTTGGTAAGGGTCCCAGATTGAAATTCGGAAGTTTAAAATTTTTCAAAAATTTTCACCACACTGGAGCTCCCACACTTAGGAATTTTTTCACTTGTGGCATGTTACATGGCCATGTGCTGAGCCACCCACTTCCCGTGATCACATGAGAATGGTTCCGGTGTCATATGATAGAGCATGATGAGACGAATCGTTTGTAAGAAACTGCATGTCGCTACGATCAATACTTTCGGAGATGGAGCCATTTAAAGTTCTCTTCTGAGCATATATAAACCCCCGGCAACGTAAGTCTGATCACTTCATCGAAAGACGAGGTAAGCGACGGTCGTCGCTCTGAGCTCCCGATATCGGGTGTTTCAAAAGACTCTATCTTTTGAAGTAGGCAAGCTATCTTCTTACTTCAAAGTTTGTGTGATAGAGTTTGATTATGTCTTTACTACTGATAAAAATTTTTAAAAGTAGTATGAGTAGCAAAATACGGAGTTTTTTAAAAATTCTTAATTTTCAGTTTTTCAAAGTTTTAACATGTAATCTGAGGTTTTCAAGTATGCTGAGTTCAAATCTGCTATCAGATTTGAAATTTAACTAAGTGTAAGGCAGCTTTGAGGGGCTAGATCCCAGCTACTGATCACTACCTTTGGCTCGGCGTTGCTGTTACCACTTCGGGGCAGTGACAATGATGTCTTAAGCTGTAAATAGCGGGTATCGGGGAAGACCTTTCACTTCCCTAGTGATCAGTACAAGGCCTTCGGGCTGTCGACGGGATCGAGTGCCACTCACTACACTCAAATCTATCATTCCTCACTAAGTGTTATGTTTTAGGCCGTATACTACATTCAAATCTGCTATCAGATTTGAAATTTAACTAAGTGTAAGGCAGCTTTGAGGGGTTAGATCCCAGCTACTGATCACTACCTTTGGCTCGGCGTTGCTGTTACCACTTCGGGGCAGTGACAATGATGTCTTAAGCTGTAAATAGCGGGTATCGGGGAAGACCTTTCACTTCCCTAGTGATCAGTACAAGGCCTTCGGGCTGTCGACGGGATCGAGTGCCACTCACTACACTCAAATCTATCATTCCTCACTAAGTGTTATGCTTTAGGCTGTATACTACATGATTCAAAACTTATACTAACTTCATTATCTTGCAGTTAACGAGAAATCTCAGCCATGGTCAATAATGACAAAAATAAAAAATTCCACATCAAAATGTGTGTGTGCGGTCGGATCAACCGCCGAGACGGACTCAAGGACCACATTAAGAAGACAGGGACCGACCACTAGGTTATCCTGAGTAGGGTTGCCTGCGTGAAGTGTAGGGTGTTGTTGGTTGTTAGGCAGGAGGCCGAGTTCTATGTGAGGCATGGTGAGTGTACAGGAGGGTTGGTGAACGATTTGAGATTTGTGGAGTTGATGAATGCTGAGAAGGAGCGAATGTTGAGGAAAGAGAAAGAGGACAAGAAACCTGAGGCCGAGAATGTTGTTGAGAATGCTAGTGGGGATGCTGTGGAGAATGAGGTAGAGAATGCTGTGGCCGGTTTGAAGGCTGAGAAGTGGCGGAAGAGAGTGTTTGAGAGTGATGATGAGGATGATGTGGATTTGGATAGGGAGCGAGTGAGGAAGCGTGTGAGGAAGTTGAGCTCTTCTTCCTCGGAGGTATCCAATATTGTTATTACCGACCCCCCGCAGAGCTCATCTTACCCAATAGTGAAGGGTGGTGGGTTACGGAAGCAGTCGGCGCGGTGGGATGAGGATATGGAGAAGAAGCATGTGTCGCAGCAAGCGGCACATGCTTTGTTGCTTGATCGGTATGAAAGTTTGAAGAAGGTGAATGAGAGAGTGTTGGACGAGTTGAGTGAGCTGAAAATGAAGGAGGTGCGATGTAAGGAGGTGGAGGATGAGAATATCCGTATGAGGCGTATTGTGAAAGAGTTGAAGGAGAATGTGCAAGTGTTAGAAGACGAGAATGATGAGCGAGAGAAGAGGACGAGTGCTGCAGAGAGGAGAATGGGAGAGGCAGAGTCGAAGTATGAGGAGATGATGAAGGAAATGACTGTATTGAGAGCGAGGAATGCTGAGTTGGAGAGGAGTGTGAGTAGACAGGCTGATGAGAGAGAGTCGTTTGCGAAGTTGGAGCGCATGAGGAATGAATGGAATCGTTTGAATGATGACAGAATGTTTGAGTTTCACATCCCTATTCGGGATAACCATCTGGACGGTCGAGTCCTCGTCAACCAAAGTCTGGACGAAAGCATTATTTGCTACAATGGCCATCCCAGTAAAAAATGCCTCCACGCCACTCTCTGTATGCGCGGGCATCTTCATAAATTTTCAGTCAGGAAGCCCGCGAAACTAACCAAGGATGGATAACTTGGTAGGTGAAAAGCAAATAAGATAGTATATCCTATTCTAATACATATCATTTTCATTGCAGATCTTTTCCCTGCCTTCACCACTCCCGAGAACGAACCAACGGCTCTCATAAGGGCCACCAAGGTGCAAGACATGATAGAACCTCCACGCGGTTTGCCCTGGGCAGTCTTCAGACTGGCGAATACTATCATTAAGTTGAATCTGCTATCAGTCAACTTGAACGTTGCGTCGCGTTAGAGGGGTATATAAACCACTACCTCTCATTTCATTTCATTTCAATCATGCAGACGCAGAACACTCAAGTCAGCTCTCCTGACAAGCCTCGGTTAAAGCCGAGAAATTTATTTCGCGAGTTTCAGCGAGCTGACGAGCGAAAGAAGCTGTATGACAATCTGGCACGGATAGGTGCATCGCAGTTTAGCGATGATGATACGACTGAGTGGGACTACATACCACCCCCAACTACTCAGTCGGTATCAGTAGAGGTCGATACTGCTACCATGGAGAGAGTCAAAGACTCTCTCAGCAGAATCGGCCTGAAGTATGATGGCTGATGACGGTCACGAGAACGAACCACCGGTCCTCATAAGGGCCACCATGCGGCAAGGCATGATAGAACCTCCACGCGGTTTGCCCTGGGCAGTCTTCAGACTGGCGAATACTATCATTAAGTTGAATCTGCTATCAGTCAACTTGAACGTTGCAAATGAAGTTCGGTGTAATACTTCCTTTCGACGGGCGTTCCTGTAAAGGGCGGCGGTGAAACCCGTAGCCATGTATACCGCAAGGGACATTCGGTAATGGTCAATCTTGTTAAACCTCTCTGCGTCATGTTTGCAAGTGATTGCCTCTGTCTCAACGTAGTATGCATTCGCGCCAGGGCGACATTTAGCCATCTGTCGAAGGTTGCCTTATAAACTTTCCATTGCATACGTTATGAGAACCATGAGTTCTACCTGTCTCTATCAATGAGACGAATTGATGAATGGAATGAAATGGGAGGACACTCACGCGCCACACGCAACATAACACACTTCTCTCTTCCGTAGTCTAACAAGCTCTTTACACATGGATCGCAGTCGATTGCTATCCCTGTATCAGAAGTGTAAGCTATCTTAATTTTATTTAACACTATTTCATCTACCATCATCGCCCATATGAAATGTTATAAGATTTACAAGTTAAACTAAGCGTGCTACTATTTCCAAATGAAAAAGTATACATGGTTAAATCATCCACTGAAGCCCCATTCAAGTAAGTCAGTATGAAAGCAAAGATAATATGAAATAAACATTTATTATGGCATGTATTTCAAAAGGTCTTCATCGTCAATATCGTCCCAGAGTCTGACTTCACACAGATCACAAAAACAGTTCATCTGCTTCAACCGCTCTTCTACCGCGAGCCTCACTTTATCGATGTATTCCCACTCCGCCATAGTTCGTGGCTGGGAATTAGGGGTGTACCATTCCCATAATTGATGTAGGAATTTGGTGCTGGTGATCTCCATCACATCATCAGTATCATACTGCAGATACTTCCACCTCACGCCTGTTAAGTCGGGACACTCCTTCTCACATACACTCTCCTCTTCGTCGTCCGCTAGCAATGTCAACTTTCTAATGTTGTCGAGTCGGTACACCTTCTCTACCTTCCCCTTCGTTGGAGCGTTTGGTGCAACGAGCGTCTTTGGTGATGAGCATGGAGAAGAGAACTCCAATGTAGTGTTCGGTGTTTTTGGAGGGCTTGTCATGTTGACTGTGGATAATAACTTTGAAATGTTTCCTAATTCTTAAGTATAAACAAGCAACCAATCAGAATGAACAGCCAATGAATGATGAGTATGAGACGTATAAGTGAGCTGCTGTCTAGCGAATTCTGTTATTATTTGAGGCGTACAAGTGAACTGCTCTCTCGTGAATTCCAAATTTGAGACGTATTATTTGAGTGAAGTCTCTATCTTGTTGAAGTATCAACCTTAAACATAATTTCCTTGAAATGGTAAGTTGAAGATTTCCTCTCTCATCTCCTTCAAACGTGTGGCTAATAGCATCTTCCTCAATTTCAGGCATCTACTTTATCACCAAAGCCCTCCCTTCTCGAGGAAAGTTTAGAGCTGTTGAGTGAAGGTAGGTTGTAACAATACACTGAGACTTTAACAGAGATCATAGACTGATTTCTCTTTCAGGTGATGTTAGTTCTAGCACAGGACTCTCGCGACAAGGCAACGAGTGGGAATGTGCTGACTGCGGACATATTTTTACAAGGAAGCACAGTCTCCTTCGACACATCAAGCAATATGTGTGTCAACGCAAAGCGGCATCAATCTCCGGAGGTGAAGTTGATTCTGACGACGACATCTCCTTTCCTTGTGATTTGTACCCTCTTTCTTTCGATAGCCACTTTCAGCGATCTTCGCACAGACTTTAACACACGCATGCAAATGATCACTACACCAACGGTACCTCTACCATCTCCCTCATTAATGTTTCACATAATAATTTAGTACGCGACTACTGCATGGAGTCCAATACTCAAATAGTAGATTTTCCTGAGTGGCTCCTTCAAAATTCTAACATTATCGAAGCGCTCTTCAACAATTTAGACAATTTTAGAATGAAGGCGCTCATCTACCTCAAACTAAAATATATTAAAATAGATTTTCAAACGGGTCAAGTGACGGAGAGAATACAGTTTCATGTTCCTTCCTCTTCCGCAACCGAAGTTGTAGACTGCGAGTCTTGGCTAAATTTCCATATTCAATGTTTAAAATCAAATGTAGATAAATTCAATCAACGCGACAGCGCTCTCATTTTTGATGGCGTGGACTCAGCCATGTTCAAAATTTCCCTATTAGAAAGTCATGCAGCTCGAGGCACATTTAAACTACCAAAAACGTTATATAATAAGAAAGCTGTCATCAATGTCGATTGTAAATCGCAGTGTTTCAAATATGCAGTCCTATCCATCCTTCACTATAATGATATCAACGCGAATCGAAATCATACCCATAGCTATAGACAGTGGGAGGATGAACTAGTCTTTGAAGGATGTGATAGTAACAACATGAAAATCAAAGATGTAGAAACGTTCGAAAAACATAATAAGATTAAAATTGTCGTTCACGTGTGGGAGAAGGGGTTGAAGGGTGCCCGCTATAATTCACGTTCAACTTGTTATGAACGTGTAGTCAACCTCTTATTAGTAAAACAAGATGATAGCGAGGAATGGCACTACTGTGGTATTCCCAAAATCTCTCGCTTGTACACACACTTAGGGCGCTCTAAAAGTGGTGAACATTTTGTATGCGACCACTGCATCCGCTCCTTTTGGAGTAAACATAAATTTGAAACTCATTATGAATGGTGCAAGCGGGGTAAATTACAAATGGAACGCATGCACAAAGATAAAATATTTTCACATAGGGATAATGGTGACGAATTAAGTCCCCTGCGTGTCATTTACGCAGACATAGAATGCTACATTGATGATATCATCCACAAGCCAGCAGCCATATCCTGCTATGAAGTATGGCATGACCACTTTAGGAATAGGCAAAACAAAATGCATACTTGGCAAGGTGAAGATTGCATTTCAAAATTTCTAGAATTTCTCGATAAAGCTGCCAAATTTCAGCAATCATATGATTCCCAATTGCAGCGTAAGTCACTACATATGTCAGATGAAGACAAACAAAAATTTGAAAGTTGCACATTGTGCCCTAAATGTCATAAAACGTTTGATGACGATAAAATTAAGAAAGTGCGTGATCATGATCACATCACTGGTAAATTTAGAAACGCACTCTGCTCCAAATGTAACTTTTCACTTACGTTGAGACGCCGTGTACTACCCGTCATTTTTCATAACTTTAAGGGCTATGACAGTCATATGCTCATAAAAGGAGGGTTGAGCCAGATGAAATCGTGGCAGTTTAATGTAATAGCGCAAACGAGAGAAAAATTCATGGCAATGACAGCAAAAGTACCAGTAGATAAAACTAAAGAAAATAAGACAGTCTTCTTCGAAATAAAATTTTTAGATTCATTCCAATTCATGTCAGCGTCACTAGCTTCTCTCGTTCGTAATCTCAAGTTTCTTCCCCATAGTCAAACTTTGAAGAAACACTATCCAAACTTAACTGATGAGATAATCACTCGCAAAGGAGTCTTTCCCTATGCGTATTTTAGCTCAATGTCTAAACTAAATGAAACAACCCTTCCTTCCATTGACAAATTCCAAAACGATTTGACGGGTCAAGATTGTCCAGTAGAAGATTATGAACATGCTCAAGAGGCATGGATAAAATTTGATTGTAAAACGTTTGGCGATTATATGATCGCTTACTTAGAATTAGATGTCATTTTGCTGGCTGATGTCTTTCAGGAATTTCGACGAGTGGCATTAGAAGAAGACAAATTAGATCCTGTCCACTTTGTCAGTCTACCAGCCATGTCCTTTAAATCAGCCTTTAAAATGACTGGTGAGACCATTCATCTCTTACAAGACCCCGAGATGTATAACATATTTGAGCGCGGAATACGCGGTGGTCTCACATTTGTAAATAAACATCATATAAAATCTGAAACAGTAGGTGATGATCATATCCACCTAAAGTACTATGACCAAAATAATTTATATGGCAGTTCACTGTCTAAACCACTACCTCATTCCGAGTTTAGTTGGTTAAAACAAGATGAGCTTGAGTATTACTCCAACCCTTCAAACATACTGAAGATTCCAGATGAAGGTGATTGGGGATATTATTTTGAAGTGGATTTGATTTATCCAAATAGTATTAAAAATAAAACTGCTGATTTCCCACTCGCACCTGAATCTGGTGAAGTGACTGAAGATATGTTTTCACCATTCATGTCACAATTTCATGATAACTTAAGAGAGTGTGGACAGCCAAGGTATAAACCATGCCGCAAACTTTTACTCACCCAATATGATAAGAAAAATTATCTCGTGCACTTCTGCATACTAAAATTCTATTTAGAAATGGGCATGCTTCTAAAGTCAGTTCACCGCATCATCAAATTTTGACAGAAAGCCTTCCTCAAACCTTACATAGATAGTAACAGTCAAAAACGTGCACTAGCCCAAAATAATTTTGAAAAGGATTTTTATAAATATAAGAATAACAGTCTTTTCGGAAAGACCATGGAGGATGTTAGAAAACGTATGAACTACAAACTAGTCATTGATGATCAAAAATATCACAAATTGACCTCATCACCTCTTTTCATTGATAGAGACATTATCGATGAGGATCTTGTAGGTGTTAAAATGATAAAATCAGAAGTTGAGTTGTGCAAACCCATCTATATTGGGCAAGCCGTTTTAGATTATTCCAAGCTTGAAATGTATCAACTCTTCTATAAAATATTAAAACCATGTCCTCTCGTAAAGAGGTTCGCTTGCTGGGTGGTGATACAGACAGTTTCTTTTTAGGAATTACCACTCAAAAAGATCTAAATTTTAATGAAGTAGCTAAGTCATTAGAAAAATATTTCGACACATCTAACTACAATCCCGCTCATCCACTCTTTTCCATACAGAATAAAGCCAAACTTGGTTGTTTTAAGGATGAAACAGCAGGAAAGGAAATAGATGAAATGATTCTCCTCCGTCCTAAAATGTATTCCATGAAATTAAAAGAATGTGCAGATAGTATTAAGCGTGCTAAAGGAATATCAAAATCAATTGTTCAAAAAATGAAACATCGGTCCTATAAGAAGGCCTATAAAAATAAAAATATAACGTTTGTCAATATGACAATCTTAAAATCTCAAGTTCATACTGTGAAAACGCACACGTTCAAGAAACGAGCGCTTTCAGCATGGGAGGATAAGAGGTGTTGGATAGGACATAACACATCTCTTCCACATGGACATCCTGACACAAACATACCTCCACCCAAAAGAATAAAACTCACGCTACCACACAGCGGAGATGTATCGACATAATCAACCTTAACTCAGTATTTTGATGTTGCTTTTTGTAGATATACATGGTTGTTTTATGTGTTGCATGAGGTTGTATTTCATTGTAAATAGTTCCCTACAGTCCCCTGTGTAAAGACTTTCCCCGCTTGAAATGTAAAAAGCACATTTTTATCATGTATTTTTATTTCAATAAAATTTTACAATGACTTCACTTTGTTTTCCGAAACACTAAAGTTATGAGGGATTTAGTATCTTTGACATGGATGCACTCATGTAGACCATTTGTAATTTTGATAGAAATAGAGGATATTGTTTGTTTGATAACAGGATGGTAGAAAATAGGTTGAAACGTCTTCTCGACTATTCCATATGAAGCATCCTTATCATGAATGAAATCACGTAAAATGTGTTCTTTTTCCTCACCAACAGAAATAGGTAGAATCAAATCACTTTGAATGTAAAGGTGTTGTTCATGTTTATCAAGTGTCATTGGTGTTTCTATACCAATCGTATGCGCAGCAGTAAACATATTTTGTAGCATTGAAAAACCGAAGAGTTTTATCAAATTTTTACTCAATTGACATTGAATGTCATCACCCAGTTTCAGAACAACGCGTTGATTTTCAATTGAAAACGAAATGTGGTGTGTCTTTACATCATATTTACTTTTCATCACATGCTTCAACTTCTGTTGTATATAAGGATTTACTACATGAATAAAGCTTTCAACTGTATGATATAGACGCGGCATTATATTGATAGCAACTTTAGATTCTTCATAAGACTGGTAAATTTTCTTGATGCGATCACCATAGATGTCCACCCACCATTCATCATTAACTGAATCAGCTTTAGTGTGATATTCATGAGAAGCATAAACCACACCGCTTCCAATAATAGGTGTTGGATGTCTTGCAAAATGACGCAAGGTTGGAGAGAAATAAACTGTAAGTTTGTCATTATATTTCTGAATGACCAACTTATTTTTGTCCGCCATAATTTTCTCTCCATACTTCTTACCCTCAGTCTCATTCCATCGTTTCACTAACTCAATAAGTGATAAAGGTTGAACACCACGCTTTTTCAAAATGATGCGTTCTTCACATTCTACAACATCTTCATCAAATATTTTAAATTCATAATGAAATTTGTTGATTCGATTTGAATAAACTTTTTTAACATTTGCAGTAGCAATTGACGTTAGATGTAGTCCATGGCCAAAACCAAGATGTGGATAGAATTCATTATCCAACCTCAGTGTAAGACCTTTTGTAAAAGAATGAAAGCGAAGGAACTGTCTCCCACTCCAATGATAGATAGTAAACTCATAAACTTTCTGATCCTTATTCTTCATGATGGAAGTATTACCACTATTGAATGCCTTAATAATTTTCTCATTCCCAAATGGACCATAATAATCTGATTTTATCTGAATCCATTCATAGTTCCACTTTCCATCTGACGTTAAATTGTATGGGAACTGGAATGCATTATTCATCGTTATTTCATCATGGGTGCGAGGAGTCAATATCATTTCTTCCAAATCATTCACATTCTGAATATTGCTATCATAGCAAATGCTGGAAACACCTACTTCCCATTCACCTTCTAGATGTAGTGAGCGATTTAATTCTACTCGAAAGTCTGATGGTTTATTATTAGGAAATTTATTCATAGAAGCATTACTGGGTAAGTATATTAGAAACGAATCTCTATTTTCACTTTCCATACTAATCACATTGGAAAAATATATTTGCATACTTTTGCATTAACTCTTCATTCGGAAATGGAGTGTGATACTTGTTACAGCATCTTTATGAAAAGGAATCAACGCACCAGCATCGTCATAAATTGCAATATCAATTTGTGGGATGTAGTTTGATTTCAGCTTTGTATAATGCACTTTCTTGAAAGTATGCTCAGATAAAATACTGCAGCTTTTTGGCTGGTATGGTATCATTGCTAGCAATGGAGCTTCAACATCTCCCACACGTACATCTTCACCAATATTGGAATATATCTGAAAATAGTTAATACGACGCGATAGCGACATGTCTGCGCTAGCTTTGGTTACAGTACCACTTTTAAAGATATTTTGATCAAAACCCAAAATGTCCATTAGAGTTTTATCCATAATTAGTTCAATACCTTTTCCACTAATAGTGAGAGACAAAGCACCTTCTTTTTCAGAAAATGAAATATGTTGCTCATTAATCACTTCATTTAAATAATCTACAACCAATTTAACTGAAGTAATAATGCGAGGCATCAACACTCTTGTTTCATGTAAGATACCACCTAAAGGCTCTATACGCTTTCTGTATAAAGATACGGTCCATTCTGTATCAAATTGATTTGACCTTTCACATGGCAAATGTTGCATATCAAATTTTCCATGATCAGCTGCAGAACGATGTCGTAAGAACTGATGAAAATCTTTTGAACAAACTAATACTAGATCATCATCATTTAATTTACTTATTGCAATATGATTAGATGATTTGATATAAGTCAATGTTGCCACTTGTTTACCATCAACTCGAAGGAGATAATTAAATTTCTTCAATAATGTTTCAGGAGTCATGTTTGTCTTTCTTGGCTTAATCACAATCTTCTTCACCAACGTCCTTTCATTTCTTGGAATAAGATCTACATAATAAGCTTCCTCTCGATATATTAACTGTTTATGACCACTTGGGTGGTAATTAACGTTATAATTATCATAGCTTGTTAAGGCGCTAGCGAGGTAACCTAAATCATTTCTTAAACTTGGACTTAAACCAACAATCCAATCTTTCTCAACTACATGATGTACATAATTATGATCATCATTGTGCGGAGTAAATTGGACAATATGTTTACACGCTTTATTCAGGAAATCATAAACGAATTTCTGACGTGATAGAAGATCTTTCTTCGGCCATTGTGGAATGTATACTCGGCAGCCCTTTTCACATTGGTAAGCAGCTGTGCGTCTCATATTAATAGTCATCACCTCATGATCAAAAGTATAGACACAGTTACTGTGAACAAGTTGAGTGACACCCACTTCCCACTTTCCATTTAGCTGTTGTGTATGATCAATGGGTGTAGAAAAGAGTGCGGCTCGATTATTAGCAAATCTCTTTGTGGCCGCATTGCTAAGCAAAATATGATAAAACGACATTTTTATATTGCTGATCTGCAGCTTTGCATAACATCATGAAGACTTGGATTTTGGACTCTCTACAATATATCAGAGTTGATCGTGATGGAAACGTGCATTTCAAAAATTCTCATGGTCATACTGCAAGAGGTATTACATTAACATGGCGACAATTTGTTAACCTCAATGATATCATGAGGGATTTGGAATATTTTGAAACATTAAGATTCATCTCCTTGGGTGATCAAGTTTGGCTTCAACGTTGCAACAATGAAATTCAAATCTGCCATTCTCATTCCGCAAACTGTTTCTCATTTCGCAAATACAATTGGGAGAAGTATAGAAGATACATACATCGCTCCATCATGACATTTATTCGTCGTGAGTTCATCACCCTACTATGCAAATCTTAATCAGACATGACTACCACGCACCATGAGTTGGAAATTAGATTCCCTACAACGTATTGAAACGGATCATGATCGAAACGTCTATTTCAAAGATTCAACTGGAAATGTGAGAAGAGAGTTTGCTTTATCTTATCGTCATTTTCAATCTCTACATCATATCATGAAGGATTTGAAATACTTCTATATGAAAAGACATTCACGTATTGGAAATCGCATCTGGTTGCGCGTCAACAATCGGCGAATTCAACTCTATCATTCCCAACTTCATACTAACTTCACATTTCATCAAGGTAGTTGGGAAAAGTATAAGAGGAAGGTACATCGCTCAATTTACTCATTTTTTCATCATGAAGCGCCATCGCTACACCATCGTCAACATTCTCCGTCGCTTCAGACTCTACACCAAAATCGATCTCACAACACTACACCAACACCTTCCAAACAGCAAGTATTACCCGGGTCGTCCTCAAATGTTAGTGGTGAAGATGAGCAATTCACGGAATCTTCAACTCTTCCCAAATGGGACTGTACAGATTCTCGGCGCCCTTTCTCATTCATCGGCGCAGTCAATGCGCTTAGAGCTACAGAGACTACTACGTCGGATATGGAAGAGGGAGAGGTGTGTGATGTCGAATCTGACTGTGGACAATATGGTGATCTCTACTCAATTGAGTGAAAGTGTATCATTTTTGAAGATTCGTACCAGCAGTTACAATTTGTGTTATGAACCCGAACTTTTTCCTGCAGCTCTCATTAGTTGTTGGTTACCTGTGCATATTGCAATCTTTCATAATAGTAAAGTGATCATTACTGGACTAAAATCTCATGTACAAGCAAATGTGATCCTAGACTATCTCATCGAGTATGTACGTACCCAGCGGATTGTAAAATAAAAAACAGTTTTCCAACATGATGTTTTTATTTCAAATCATGATAGAACTTACAAATCATTTTTTCATTAGAGGATGGATTACATGAAAAGTTTTGAATAACAGATACAAATCGAGATACATGTAAACGTTTTAAGATGAAGTACAGTACAAAAGCACCACACGTTGATGAAAGTGGATGTTGTAGTATGCGTTCATTTCGCTGATATTGACGCGTATGTTTTCTCAACCACTGCTGTGTTGGTATATTTGGAGGTTGAGCAAGAGAGTCAAATAGTTCACCACGTCGGTCTTCTCCAATAAAGATCGCTTTCCAATGCTCACCGCCTAAATTCTGCGAATGAGTGTTTAGCACAATAAAGATGGGATAGTGATTTACTGCAGGTGGTAAGGTATCGAGCGAATAGACATTATCGAAAGCTTTCAACGTCGCTTCGTCTGCATTACGCTGTACTTTAGTTTTAATATCGTCAGCAGTCAACCAACTCATTAGCGATTATACTGAAGAATCACGTCACGATACTTAGTTATTTCAATATTTGAATCGAAGACTGCATAAATTAATACATTAATCGTCTCAGGTAGTGTTCTTTTGAACGTCAAATCCAAACGAATATTATGAGGCACGTTCGCTTGACGATAGGGTGCACTAATATCGCTGTCAGCAGTCAAATCAAATGCATAAATAGTATATCCACTCTTAAACTCTTTCATAGTCAGTCCGTTGGTGTCATCCGTATTGTAAAAGCCAAAGACATCCATAAAATCAACATAACTGCGCAGAAATTGATCCGTAGAAAAATCTGGTTTGTAGGGTGGACCAGGATGACTCACACCATTTACACGTAAAGCAATTTCACTTAACTGATTGTGTTTAAAATTGAAAGGATTCTTCTTTATATTACCATTAAATGCATCATTTTCAACCATTGCCACCATGAGGAGCTTCGGTGCTTCCGATGGAAAGAGGCCATCTTTCATGAAACTCTTTTGATCTTTCGGAATTGTAAAGGTGAGAAGCTTTGTATGCTGAACGGGGTAAATGGCATTTTGGCGGTTAAGACCTTTAGCATGTCCTCTAATGACACTTGGATTCGGTACTACTCGACGAATGTAAAGTGCAATATCTTCCACATGAATTCTAAAATTGTCAACTTTAGCAAATGCATTCAGCGCAAATTCAGGCTTATTCAATGTCAGCTTGAGTCGCATGCTGGTATTACAGAGTAAAAACTTTGACTGTCTAAAGAAGTCTAAATTCAGCGGACCATATAGCTGACATACTTTACTATCTTTAATCATAGCAGATCGCTTTACAAAGCCACTGTTTGTTTCAGCATCAAATTTTCCTGCTTCATCTCTGTACCATCCCATGGCTTCCATATGACTTTTTTGTGCTGCTGGATGAAACTGTGATATATGATTGAAATATGATTTATAGGGATAATCGCTTTGACCACCTTCCACCTGCTGCTCTCCAATCGTTAGAGAAACATCGCGAAGTAATGTAGTCAATGGTAAATTGTTCAGTCCAACTTTATGTGTATCGTCAATAGCAGTTCCATCTGCTTGCTGAATTCTAAACCTCAAATCAACCATCGCATAACTCAAATCTATGTAGTCATCACTACCACCAGGAATAACAAATTCAATGGGGCCAGCATTCTCAGCTGTTCGAGGATGATAATCTACAATACTTGAACTAAGAATATCTGTCTGTATGGCTTGTTGATCAAACAAACAAAAACCGGAAGTTTTACACTCCATGATTAGAAGTTATGGCAGCGTCGTCGTTTAGCGCCTGATGAATGATTAGAGCCTCTGCGACGCCTGATTAGACATCTGTGAATGCCTTTTGACTGAAGATCGCACCTTACCAGCTCCGCGATGTTTCCTTCTTCCTTTATTCATTCGTTTAGGCGATTTCTTTCCTTGAGTAACACCAGCAAAGGTCTGCTTCAATGTTTTTAAACCGCGTTCCTTCCCACGATTCAACAAACTGCTCTTAAAACTTCTACCTCTGGAAAGATCACTAGCAACATCACCAGCAAAGCCAACGGCATTACTTAAAACATTTCGTTTTAAAGATCTTCCGACATTGGATATGAGAGGTGCTACAACAGATTTCAGTGCACCAAGTATGCTACCTCCACGTTGGCGGCGAGCGCCGATGTAAATTTGTCCTCCACCACTTACATAGGAGGGTCGTGAATAAAATGAGGCAGTTGGATTCATAGCTCAAACCCTAAACATTGTTAGTTACAACTTTGCATGAATCACTGTCGATCACTTAGATGAAAGATGTCGGCACGACGCATCCAAGAGTTCATACTTGAAGGATAACCAGTCCATTTAACAAGACACCATTCTTCACCTTGCCGTTTTTTACATCGGATGATTTTCTCTACCAAATATGTTTCACTTTCAGTGACTACCTCAATCTCATCGCGGTAAAAGCTACCCTCAATTTCTTCATTATCGTAATCTTTCAACTTGTAGGTGGTGGGAGAGTCTTTTTGATCAATCCTTGATACTGTAAATACCTCCTCTGTCCAATTCGGAAGGTACCCTTTGGCAAAAACACTTTTCACTTTTGAGATACGAACTTTATCACCAATTTTCACATCACTTTTCACATGAGTGCGTTTACGTTGGAATGATTCGCGCACTTTATCTACATTGTCAGCATTTACATCTACTGGTCTGAGTCCAATAGAACGATGAACAGAGTGATTGTAGGCATGGAGTGTATCTTGTAGAACCTTTGTCCAATTGTGTGTCAAGTTGGCAGTAAAATGTCGCCACAAGCGATTTTTTAATGTGCGATTAAAACGTTCAACGAGTGCAGCTTTATAAGCACTCTTTACACTAAACAACTCAATGTCATGCCTCTCAAATAATCTTCTCACATGCTGATTTTCAAACTCTTTTCCTTGATCACTCTGAATTCTTTTTGGAATGCGACCTTCTCGAAAAATTGTTTGGAATGCTTTTGCTACTCCTTTCCCTTCTTTAGTTTTTAAAGGTTGAGCCCACGCATAACGCGAGAAAATATCAATGACGGTTAAAATAAAATTATTTCCTGAGTTATGTTTTGAAATGGAGGCAACATCACACAAATCTGCTTGCCACTGTTCATCGATGTCATGAGCAATATAATGGCGGGTACGGTACTTCTTTTTCGCTTGTTTGTGGAGTGTATATGTAGCCTGACCCTTTAACCATCGTTTAACTTGTGATTGTGGAAGGCCACTCGCTTTTGACAATTTCTTGATAGATGCAAATCCTGCTGGATGTTTTACATCATAATAGATTGACTTCAAACGTTCAGTCGATGACGACTGACTCTTTTTCCTCCTTCTCATGTTTTTGCTTTCTTGCCTTTCTACATTTACAACAACTACAGCATTTAGCTTTAGCGGTTTTGCGATCATGTTCACATTGCTTAGGGGTCTCATTGTGAGAGCTGGCGCAGCAAGTGCAAGTGACAACGACACTCACCTCCGGCGGCTCATTACATGGCAAGCAACACATCTGCTTCATATTAATAGTCTGAGAACATGTATTTCTTGGGAGGAGCTGTTTTACGTTTTCCTTTTACTAGTTTTAGTGGTGGCGTAGATCTACGTCGAGTTCTTCCTCTTGTTTGCTTAGTGAGTGTGGGAGGGGATGTAGCAGGTGACGTCTTAAACCAATTTGTTGGCATTTTCATCGTCTGAAGCATTGGAGCAGTAGCCACTGTTGAATCAAGTTCTTTCAATGTCTCATTATTCAAAGCAAATTTTGGCACATTATGCTTTTTCAATAGTTTAAGAAAGTATGTCCAACCAGGTGGAACATAGCCCTGACGGCGCTTTCTACGTGTCGCATACTGAATCAAGTCTTCATAACGTGAAGCATCAATCACTTTATTTTCATCTGTAATGATTTCTCCTCTATCATTTACATTGAGGTGGGGTTCAATACTGTTGAAAAGAGATATGGCATGTGCACGAGATGCTAAAGGTGTAGCAGTCGATACAGAGTCACGCATCTTATTCTTCACATTTTTCAATTGTTCAACAGTTTCCGATTGTAATAATACAGCACGATGTGGATCTTTGATGTGAACATTTTGCTGATAATCTAATTCTTTCCTATACATTTGATTTGCAAGAGGTTGCTTTACTTGTTGTATAGCAGTCAATTGTACATATTCATCCTGAGGAATAACAATCATGCGAGAATAAGAACTCATAGTTTGTAGATAATCATGGGAGTTTTCAAAATATCACTTCGAAATCTAAATTCTTCCGGACACTCTTGCGTAAAGTCAATGAATAAGTAACCGTGTGGTTTTTCAGTAGCTGCTTGAAAAATTTCAATTAAGGCTTTTGATCCTCTTGGTGCAACTTGTCGCGCTAAAATTTCAAATTGACTTTTATCTCGCGGATTCTTGAAAATAGCATAATAGTGTGTATTCAGGTTTCGTGTACGAGCTTCTTTTCCATCAGGAAACAAATTTTGTGTGATATAGATGATAAAGCACCTTTTATGATGTGCTGCGCGAGTGAACATATCTGTAACATCTTTTGAATTCTTACTTTCTTTTAATAAATCATCCAATACAACAACATCATTAGACTGAAGTTTATCCACTGGAATAATTCCTTCATGTCGAATAAAGTTGCGACTTTGCAATTCCTGAAACAGCGACGGTTGATAAATACCATAACACCAAATCACTCGATTGATAGGTTCCTTAAACAACTCCCTTCTTTTATCCAATAAATTCAGCGTGAAAACAGTTTTACCTGCATGAGATGGACCTGATACAGTCAGAACTTTATCACATTGAAGTCTGAAATCCATTTTAATACTTTGAGATTCAACATTTGCATAATTAACGCTTAGAGCCAAAGATACTACCCAATACGTTGCCCACGATAGGAGCTAGCATCGGTAGTAACGCTGGAAGGAAACCGCCCTTTTGTGTTAGAGTTTCCCTCTTTCTTTGAAGGGTGACTTTAGGATTGGAGATGAAACGCAATTTCGTAGCATATCGCTTAAGTAACTTTCGTTGTTTTGGTGCTAATTTCTTCGTCCTCAACTTTCTCACATGAGAAATAATTTCACGAATGAATTTATCGTTAGCATGTCGTATAGCATTGTATCGCTGATTTGCTTTCATTCGTCGGAGAGCTTGAATGGCTGAAGAAAACTTTGAAGACTTTTGACTTTTACGTTTCGTCATTTTACGTTTCGCCATTTTCCGTGTTAGTCTTTGCTAAAACCTGTCTTTACCACATTTGCATAGGTACTAACTATTGCGGCATAAGTGACACTCGAAATGAGCAATATCACAGTGGTTACATTTGTAAAGTTGAATGCAATTACGTATGAAACAACGTTGACAAAAAGCATGCTTACATCTCTTGAAGATGCGCTTTTCATTTCCATCCTTTCGCTTACATACATCACAACACATAGTTTCACCGTTACTGATGTCTATAGCAAGTCTTTTTGAAGATATGAATTTGCTAGCCTTTTCTAAATAATAGACGCATGTACAGAAGGAATATACTTCGAGAGTGAGCAGACATAGCTCGAAAACCAGTTGTGCTACAATCAAGTACCACTGCATTTTCAATTTTTCTTTATAGAAAGTTGAATGTGAATATCTGAAATCGCTTCAATCACTAGACTGCTGCCATGATGGTTAAATGCGTTAAGACGTTCAGCAATTTTTATCATATGTCTTTTAAAAAATTCTTTGGGGTGATCTACCACTTCCATTGAATAAGAAGCAAAATGGAAAGAGCGAGTTTCCACCTCTTCCTTTCCAAAATGACTAAACTTAATTTTCGCAACTAATCGCGCCATGACAATGCTATCAGAGAATGTATTCATTAACTCTAGAAATAGAGTGCTAGCATCATCGATCACTGCTTCGATGTCGGTCTCATCTTTATGAAAATTTATCACATAATCTTGAACAGCTCCTTTTAAACTTTGTCTATGAAAATGTAATGTTCCGCAGTCATTTGAGAAAGACATGATCGCCCTTTAACTAACCCATCCATTGCATGAAAACAACAACTCTTCTCATAGTAACATTTATTGAATAACTGCAACAAGCATGCATTATAAATCAATGGTTTGAAAGAGATAAAATAGATACAGCTGGTAACTATCATACAGCGAGCAATGATAACCATACAGGACTTTGGCGGTGTTGAGGTAAGGAGGAAAGAAGCATTGGTTATGAACGTAGCTACTACAACGAACAGACAAAATAGGAACAGACAAATCCTTGAAACGTTTCGTGACTTCATGGTAGTGTTGATTCACTCTACTATCCCAAGGCAGGAGCAAAATATCATCAATGATTAGATTGGGAAATACTTTCCTCTCCTTACCAGGATTATTACAAAAGATGCGTATAACATTGAAAGCAGCTAACCATCGTTTAAAGTCAATAAGAAGAGCACTCTCACAAGAAAAGCCATAGTCTTGCAAATATTTCAGATTAAGTCCATGAATGTGTTTTCTCGCCCATTGATCAACATTGGGATCGCAGTTGGCATGTTGATGATAGACACTAACAATCTGATATGTCCAATTGTTCATAGCAATAGCACTGAGCTCCTGTACAGGTTCACCCTCACAATCCATAAAAATGATGATAGAAGCCTGAAACGGAAATTTACACATCTAAGGAAACGTTCTATAACATATCACAAAATGAAGAATTACATCGATGCTTTTCACGACAAAATACACAAATGATATGATGGCAACGAAGAAGTAAAATGTATCTAATAAGACCACGTCTACGACACTCAAAGCACATAAGCGAATTGTCATAGGGTAGAGTTAGGAAAGGACTAGTAATTCTCCTTCTTTGATTTGCGTTTTGAGGCAGCATTCTTCTCCGACTTGCGCTTCGTACCACTGCTGTTAAGGATTTGATCAATTATATCATCCACGTTGGGTGGTTTTGGAATATATAGGATGGATTCCATATGCATGGAGAGAGAGGCTATTTTATTATCCTTGTGCCGACCATAATATAGCCCATTCACTTTGAAAAGGATATCCCAAGTACCTTCTCCGAGCTCGTCGCATGTGATGGATGTTGAATGATCTCCCTCCTTCTTATAGTAAGTACACCAATGTGATACCGGTAGGCAAATTTGATTACCATCCCAAATCTTTCTATAGGGAGTATCCTTGTCATCTCTCGCCTTCCACTCTTGAGCAAGAGGAGTAGGAATGTCCATATTTAATGTCACGTACTCTTCAATAATATCAAGTTGGCGGCGAATGTACGGACTCACGGGGATCAGTATGTAGTCCCCATACTGATTGCGCATTATCTTGACATCCGTGGAAGGGAGCATTCCCGTTTGGAGTACTACGCTATGATCGTCATAACGCAAGACTTGTTTAAATTTACGCTGTAGCGGTGTAGGATTATGTACCTTGGTTGTTTCTTCCACTGGCCTCAGTTGTAGATGATCTGATCGTAGCGAACCTTGTAACGTCTGACCGCCATTTTGTCCTACTAGTGCAGCAGATGGAGTAGATGCCTGAAAATGAAAAAGATTGTATTAAGCTTACGTTCAAGGGAGGAGAGGGAGGGAAGTAGCGACTTACCATTTTAGTTGGATAATAGAATAGGGAAGTAGAGAGAGAGAGAGAAAATGTGCGTCCGTCACTCGTGCGATTCAACGATGGAATGATTCTCACTGTGGAAGGCTCGCTATTTATATAGAAATGCTTGATTCTCATTGGATGATGATCCTCATTGGACAATAACATCAAGCTGATTCCAAATCTGCCCTCTGTTTATTTACCAATCCGAGCCTTCGTTCGCCTGCTGGAGCTGTTTCTTGTGAAATTCTAACTCTGTCGTTTTTCGCCAATCTCCCAAATCTTAAATGGCGTATCACATCTAAACAGAGACAGATATGAACAAGCCGTTTCTTTCACTGAATTTGTCTCACTCTTAGCTTTCAAACGAGCTATTGCACGACTTTCTACGATCTCTAAAACCAAAGTTGGAAGATCGCTGCCAGGGGAGGGACGTCATCGAAATTTTTTTCTCTCCGATTGCTTTCAGATGCAGAATTGTACGCTGATCACGAATCTGGCCTCCGTTTACCAATCCGAGCCTTCGTTCGCCCGCTGGAGCTGTTTCTTGGGAAATTCTAACTCTGTCGTTTTTCACCAATCTCGCAAATCTTAAATGGCGTTTCACATCTAAACGGAGACAGATATGAACAAGCCGTTTCTTTCACTGAATTTGTCTCACTCTTAGCTTTCAAGCGAGCTATTGCACGACTTTCTACAATCTCTAGAACCAAAGTTGGAAGCAACGCTGCCGAGGGGAGTCGGAGAAATTTGATGAAAAATGTTTTGGTAAAGGTCCCAGGTCGAAATGCGACACTTTGGAAAAATTTTCAAAATTTTGTCTATACTAAGTGACTCTGACACTTAGGATTTTTTCGTCAAATCTGAGGTCTGACCTAAAATTTTGTGACAGCTCTAACTTTTGAACGGCTGATCGGATTGGTCAGGGTCCCAGGTCGAAATTCGACACTTTGGAAAAAATTGTTTCCCATACAAAGTCACTCTGACATGTATCGCTGCCGAGGGGGGGATGAAAAAATTTTGTTAACCCAACTTTTGACGAGAAACACGATGGGAGTGGTCTCGCACCGAAATTCCACCATTCCAACCTGGCCGGCACACCACGCCAACCTGGCCGGCACACCACACCAGCTTAGCCAGCACACCACACCAGGATAGCCAGCACACCACGACAGCTTGGAGAGCTCACCACCAACAACCTCTGGCAACTCCAACCTCTGTCGTTCCAGAGGGGGGGAGTCGGACTCGAAGCAACCAGGTGTCGGACTAGGGCCGACGCCCTAGCCTGACAGGAGGAGGGGGAGGTCCACGGCGGCCATCTTGCGCTATCCAGAGGTATAGAACTCCTTACTACTTGCGGAAACCTTGAATAGTTCGTATATATTCCAACGGAACAAATGCAGAGCATTGACATTTCGATGAGCCACAAATCACTCTGAGAACGAGATTGAATGTTTTCTAATTTGTTGACATCACGCTGTGTAAGGTTTACAAAAAGCGGCGCGCAGTACTCTAAAATTGATCGGATGAAATGACGATATATGTCGCAAAGTTGTAGCTGATTTAGAAAAGGCTTAAGTTGACGTTAAATATGAATCTTCGATGAAGCTTTTTTACACGCAGCATCAGTATGTAACTCCCAAGTCAACTTCTTGTCGATCGTCACTCCTAGAACACGAATATGGTCCTTACATTCGATGATTGGCAGTTCGAAGTTAGAGTCGGCAAATTTACCATCATATGATATGAACATTTGCTGACATTTATCTCGCTTTATCTTCATTCTGTTCTCCAAACACCACTTTTCTATCTCTGACATCAGGATGATAAGTGGACTGTCATTGTGGTCACTTGTAATGGGAGCACACAGCGTGAAGTCATCCGCATAACTCAGCAGAGCACATGAGCAGGTGGCCTTCCGTGTGACATTGATTTCTGGGTCCGACATATAAAACAAAACAGAAATGGCCCGAGAGAAGATCCCTGAGGAATCCCACTGCTAACTAGCTTAACTGTGCTGTAATTGTTCAGCCATTTGACCCTTTGACTTCTTCGGGTGAGATAATTGCGAATGAATGCGGTCAAAAAAGTGTCGACATTCCGCTCCAACATTTTGTTGATCAAAATTCCGTGTGAGATCTTGTCGAAACCTTTCTCAAAATCGATTGCTGCGACCTGACAGGCTCGAACGGAAGGCTCTTGAAAGCAATTGCTCACAAAGGATTCTAAGTCGAGTAGCACACATGCAGTGGAGCTATTGGGCCGGTATCCATATTGCGATCTGCTTTGGTTTCTCAAAAGCTCAGTTTTGTATTTGGACAATATCTGCCGCTCTAAAATCCTTTCTGGGATAGGCAAGAGCGAAATTGGTCTCGTATTATGAATTTTGGGTGGATTGGATTTCGGTATCGGTAACACATCAGCCAATTTCCACATGTCCGGTATATCAGCGACATTGATGCACATATTGAAAAGCATACATAGCGATTCACTCAATGAAGAAGCCAGCTTTGACCACAAGACAGTCGGGATGCCATCTGAGCCAGTGGCCTTCCTAGGATTTACCTTTTGCAAGAGAGAACAAACTTCCGCTGCAGTAAATTGGAAAGGCGCTACAAACGAAGGCAGATTACTGCTCTGACTTTCAGCCGTGGTAAAGTTAGAAGCATAATGATCATTTATCATTTCTAATATGTCACTAATGTTCTTCGAAGGATCGACATTTGGCAACCAATTCGAATTGCTAGTGCTGTCGGTTACTAATTTATATATATCCCATATAGATCGTCGATCGCGAGTCTTTCGTTCACCCAATGCTCTCTTAGCTTTAAGAATCTCCTCTTGTACTTTCCCTTTGTAATGACAGCAAAGTGTCAGTAGTAAGGAGTTCTACACCTCTGGATAGCGCAAGATGGCCGCCGTGGACCTCCCCCCTCCTGTCTGACTAGGGCGTCGGCCCTAGTCCGACACCTGGTTGCTTCGAGTCCGACTCCCCCCCTCTGGAACGACAGAGGTTGGAGTTGCCAGAGGTTGTTGGTGGTGAGCTCTCCAAGCTGTCGTGGTGTGCTGGCTAGGCTGGTGTGGTGTGCCGGCCAGGTTGGCGTGGTGTGCCGGCCAGGTTGGAATGGTGGAATTTCGGTGCGAGACCACTCCCATCGTGTTTCTCGTCAAAAGTTGGGTTAACAAAATTTTTTCATCCCCCCCTCGGCAGCGATCTTCCAATGTTGATTCTAGTGGATGGATTTTGTCTTACAGATACTCATTTGAAAGAGGAGAAAAAACTGCCCAATGACATTTTTGTTGCGAGTCAATCGGATCAGCCGTTCAAAAGTTAGAGCTGTTACAAGATTTCACGTCGGACCTCATCTGAAAAAATCCTAAGTGTCAGAGCCACTTAGTATGGACAAAATTTTGAAAATTTTTCCAAAGTGTCGCATTTCGACCTGGGACCCTGACCAAAGTTTGTTTCATCAAATTTCACCGACCACCCCCCCTCGGCAGCGATCTTCCAATTTTGGTTCTAGTGGATGGATTTTGTATTATAGATACTCATTTGAAAGAGGAGAAAAGACTGCCCAATGACATTTTTGTTGCGAGTCAATCCGATCAGCCGTTCAAAAGTTAGAGCTGTTACAAGATTTTAGGTCAGACCTCAGATTTGACGAAAAAATCCTAGGTGTCAGAGCCACTTAGTATGGACAAAATTTTGAAAATTTTTCCAAAGTGTCGCATTTCGACCTGGGACCTTTACCAAAACATTTTTCATCAAATTTCTCCGAACGGTAGGGGGGAGGGGGGTCAGTGAAAAGTGATGAAAAAGTTTTGGTAAGGGTCCCAGATTGAAATTCGGAAGTTTAAATTTTTTCAAAAATTTCACCACACTGGAGCTCCCACACTTAGGAATTTTTTCACTTGTGGCATGTTACATGGCCATGTGCTGAGCCACCCACTTCCCGTGATCACATGAGAATGGTTCAGGTGTCATATGATAGAGCATGATGAGACGAATCGTTTGTAAGAAACTGCATGTCGCTACGATCAATACTTTCGGAGATGGAGCCATTTAAAGTTCTCTTCTGAGCATATATAAACCCCCGGCAACGTAAGTCTGATCACTTCATCGAAAGACGAGGTAAGCGACGGTCGTCGCTCTGAGCTCCCGATATCGGGTGTTTCAAAGGACTCTATCTTTTGAAGTAGGCAAGCTATCTTCTTACTTCAAAGTTTGTATGATAGAGTTTGATTATGTCTTTACTACTGATAAAAATTTTTAAAAGTAGTATGAGTAGTAAAATACGGAGTTTTTTAAAAATTCTTAATTTTCAGTTTTTCAAAGTTTTAACATGTAATCTGAGGTTTTCAAGTATGCTGAGTTCAAATCTGCTATCAGATTTGAAATTTAACTAAGTGTAAGGCAGCTTTGAGGGGCTAGATCCCAGCTACTGATCACTACCTTTGGCTCGGCGTTGCTGTTGCCACTTCGGGGCAGTGACAATGATGTCTTAAGCTGTAAATAGCGGGTATCGGGGAAGACCTTTCACTTCCCTAGTGATCAGTACAAGGCCTTCGGGCTGTCGACGGGATCGAGTGCCACTCACTACACTCAAATCTATCATTCCTCACTAAGTGTTATGTTTTAGGCCGTATACTACATTCAAATCTGCTATCAGATTTGAAATTTAACTAAGTGTAAGGCAGCTTTGAGGGGTTAGATCCCAGCTACTGATCACTACCTTTGACTCGGCGTTGCTGTTACCACTTCGGGGCAGTGACAATGATGTCTTAAGCTGTAAATAGCGGGTATCGGGGAAGATCTTTCACTTCCCTAGTGATCAGTACAAGGCCTTCGGGCTGTCGACGGGATCGAGTGCCACTCACTACACTCAAATCTATCATTCCTCACTAAGTGTTATGCTTTAGGCTGTATACTACATGATTCAAAACTTATACTAATTTCATTATCTTACAGTTAACGAGAAATCTCAGCCATGGTCAATAATGACAAAAATAAAAAATTCTACATCAAAATGTGTGTGTGCGGTCGGATCAACCGCCGAGACGGACTCAAGGACCACATTAAGAAGGCAGGGACCGACCACATGGTTATCCTGAGTAGGGTTGCCTGTGTGAAGTGTAGGGTGTTGTTGGTTGTTGGGCAGGAGGCCGAGTTCTATGTGAGGCATGGTGGGTGTACAGGAGGGTTGGTGAACGATTTGAGATTTGTGGAGTTGATGAATGCTGAGAAGGAGCGAATGTTGAGGAAAGAGAAAGAGGCCAAGAAACCTGAGGCCGAGAATGTTGTTGAGAATGCTAGTGGGAATGCTGTGGAGAATGAGGTAGAGAATGCTGTGGCCGGTTTGAAGGCTGAGAAGTGGCGGAAGAGAGTGTTTGAGAGTGATGATGAGGATGATGTGGATTTGGATAGGGAGCGAGTGAGGAAGCGTGTGAGGAAGTTGAGCTCTTCTTCCTCGGAGGTATCCAATATTGTTATTACCGACCCCTCGCAGAGCTCATCTTCCCCAATAGTGAAGGGTGGTGGGTTACGGAAGCAGTCGGCGCGGTGGGATGAGGATATGGAGAAGAAGCATGTGTCGCAGCAAGCGGCACATGCTTTGTTGCTTGATCGGTATGAAAGTTTGAAGAAGGTGAATGAGAGAGTGTTGGACGAGTTGAGTGAGCTGAAAATGAAGGAGGTGCGATGTAAGGAGGTGGCGGATGAGAATATCCGTATGAGGCGTATTGTGAAAGAGTTGAAGGAGAATGTGCAAGTGTTGGAAGACGAGAATGATGAGCGAGAGAAGAGGACGAGTGCTGCAGAGAGGAGAATGGGAGAGGCAGAGTCGAAGTATGAGGAGTTGATGAAGGAGATGACTGTATTGAGAGCGAGGAATGCTGAGTTGGAGAGGAGTGTGAGTAGACAGGCTGATGAGAGAGAGTCGTTTGCGAAGTTGGAGCGCATGAGGAATGAATGGAATCGTTTGAATGATGACAGAATGTTTGAGTTTCACATCCCTATTCGGGATAACCATCTGGACGGTCGAGTCCTCGTCAACCAAAGTCTGGACGAAAGCATTATTTGCTACAATGGCCATCCCAGTAAAAAATGCCTCCACGCCACTCTCTGTATGCGCGGGCATCTTCATAAATTTTCAGTCAGGAAGCCCGCGAAACTACCCAAGGATGGCTAACTTGGTAGGTGACAAGCAAATAAGATAGTATATCCTATTCTAATACATATCATTTTCATTGCAGACCTTTCCCTGCCTTCACCACTCCCGAGAACGAACCAACGGCTCTCATAAGGGCCACCAAGGTGCAAGACATGATAGAACCTCCACGCGGTTTGCCCTGGGCAGTCTTTAGACTTGCGAATACTATCATTAAGTTGAATCTGCTATCAGTCAACTTGAACGTTGCGTCGCGTTAGAGGGGTATATAAACCACTACCTCTCATTTCATTTCATTTCAATCATGCAGACGCAGAACACTCAAGTCAGCTCTCCTGACAAGCCTCGGTTAAAGCCGAGAAATTTATTTCGCGAGTTTCAGCGAGCTGACGAGCGAAAGAAGCTGTATGACAATCTGGCACGGATAGGTGCATCGCAGTTTAGCGATGATGATACGACTGAGTGGGACTACATACCACCCCCAACTACTCAGTCGGTATCAGTAGAGGTCGATACTGCTACCATGGAGAGAGTCAAAGACTCTCTCAGCAGAATCGGCCTGAAGTATGATGGCTGATGACGGTCACGAGAACGAACCACCGGTCCTCATAAGGGCCACCATGGGGCAAGACATGATAGAACCTCCACGCGGTTTGCCCTGGGCAGTCTTTAGACTGGCGAATGCTATCATTAAGTTGAATCTGCTATCAGTCAACTTGAACGTTGCAAATGAAGTTCGGTGTAATACTTCCTTTCGACGGGCGTTCCTGTAAAGGGCGGCGGTGAAACCCGTAGCCGTGTATACCGCATGGGACATTCGGTAATGGTCAATCTTGTGAAACCTCTCTGGGTCATGTTTGCAAGTGGTTGTTGCCTCTGTCTCAACGTAGTATGCATTCGCGCCAGGGCGACATTTAGCCATCTGTCGAAGGTTGCCTTATAAACTTTCCATTGCATACGTTATGAGAACCATGAGTTCTACCTGTCTCTATCAATGAGACGAATTGATGAATGGAATGAAATGGGAGGACACTCACGCGCCACACGCAACATAACACACTTCTCTCTTCCGTAGTCTAACAAGCTCTTTACACATGGATCGCAGTCGATTGCTATCCCTGTATCAGAAGTGTAAGCTATCTTAATTTTATTTAACACTATTTCATCTACCATCATCGCCCATATGAAATGTTATAAGATTTACAAGTTAGACTAAGCGTGCTACTATTTCCAAATGAAAAAGTATACATGGTTAAATCATCCACTTAAGCCTCATTCAAGTAAGTCAGTATGAAAGCAAAGATAATATGAAATAAACATTTATTATGGCATGTATTTCAAAAGGTCTTCATCGTCAATATCGTCCCAGAGTCTGACTTCACACAGATCACAAAAGCAGTTCATCTGCTTCAACCGCTCTTCTACCGCGAGCCTCACTTTGTCGATGTATTCCCACTCCGCCATAGTTCGTGGCTGGGAATTAGGGGTGTACCATTCCCATAATTGATGTAGGAATTTGGTGCTGGTGATCTCCATCACATCATCAGTATCATACTGCAGATACTTCCACCTCACGCCTGTTAAGTCGGGACACTCCTTCTCACATACACTCTCCTCTTCGTCGTCCGCTAGCAATGTCAACTTTCTAATGTTGTCGAGTCGGTACACCTTCTCTACCTTCCCCTTCGTTGGAGCGTTTGGTGCAACGAGCGTCTTTGGTGATGAGCATGAAGAAGAGAACTCCATGTAGTGTTCGGTGTTTTTGGAGGGCTTGTCATGTTGACTGTGGATAATAACTTTGAAATGTTTCCTAATTCTTAAGTATAAACAAGCAACCAATCAGAATGAACAGCCAATGAATGATGAGTATGAGACGTATAAGTGAGCTGCTGTCTAGCGAATTCTGTTATTATTTGAGGCGTACAAGTGAACTGCTCTCTTCCAAATTTGAGACGTATTTTTTGAGTGAAGTCTCTATCTTGTTGAAGTATCAACCTTAAACATAATTTCCTTGAAATGGTAAGTTGAAGATTTCCTCTCTCATCTCCTTCAAACGTGTGGCTAATAGCATCTTCCTCAATTTCAGGCATCTACTTTATCACCAAAGCCCTCCCTTCTCGAGGAAAGTTTAGAGCTGTTGAGTGAAGGTAGGTTGTAACAATACACTGAGACTTTAACAGAGATCATAGAATGATTTCTCTTTCAGGTGATGTTAGTTCCGACTCTCGCGACAAGGCAACGAGTGGGAATGTGCTGACTGCGGACATATTTTTACAAGGAAGCACAGTCTCCTTCGACACATCAAACAACATGTGTGTCAACGCAAAGCGGAATCAATCTCCGGAGGTGAAGTTGATTCTGACGACGACATCTCCTTTCCTTGTGATTTGTACCCTCTTTCTTTCGATAGCCACTTTCAGCGATCTTCGCACAGACTTCAACACACGCATGCAAATGATCACTACACCAACGGTACCTCTACAATCTCCCTCATTAACGTTTCCCATAGTCATTTAGTACGCGACTACTGCATGGAGTCCAATACTCAAATAGTAGATTTTCCTGAGTGGCTCCTTCAAAATTCTAACATTATCGAAGCGCTCTTCAACAATTTAGACAATTTTAGAATGAAGGCGCTCATCTACCTCAAACTAAAATATATTAAAATAGATTTTCAAACGGGTCAAGTGACGGAGAGAATACAGTTTCATGTTCCTTCCTCTTCCGCAACCGAAGTTGTAGACTGCGAGTCTTGGCTAAATTTCCATATTCAATGTTTAAAATCAAATGTAGATAAATTCAATCAACGCGACAGCGCTCTCATTTTTGATGGCGTGGACTCAGCCATGTTCAAAATTTCCCTATTAGAAAGTCATGCAGCTCGAGGCACATTTAAACTACCAAAAACGTTATATAATAAGAAAGCTGTCATCAATGTCGATTGTAAATCGCAGTGTTTCAAATATGCAGTCCTATCTAACCTTCACTATAATGATATCAACGCGAATCGAAATCATACCTATAGCTATAGACAGTGGGAGGATGAACTAGTCTTTGAAGGTTGTGATAGTAACAACATGAAAATCAAAGATGTAGAAACGTTCGAAAAACATAATAAGATTAAAATTGTCGTTCACGTGTGGGAGAAGGGGTTGAAGGGTGCCCGCTATAATTCACGTTCAACTTGTTATGAACGTGTAGTCAACCTCTTATTAGTAAAACAAGATGATAGCGAGGAATAGCACTACTGTGGTATTCCCAAAATCTCTCGCTTGTACACACACTTAGGGCGCTCTAAAAGTGGTGAACATTTTGTATGCGACCACTGCATCCACTCCTTTTGGAGTAAACATAAATTTGAAACTCATTATGAATGGTGCAAGCGGGGTAAATTACAAATGGAACGCATGCCCAAAGATAAAATATTTTCACATAGGGATAATGGTGACGAATTAAGTCCCCTGCGTGTCATTTACGCAGACATAGAATGCTACATTGATGATATCATCCACAAGCCAGCAGCCATATCCTGCTATGAAGTATGGCATGACCACTTTAGGAATAGGCAAAACAAAATGCATACTTGGCAAGGTGAAGATTGCATTTCAAAATTTCTAGAATTTCTCGATAAAGCTGCCAAATTTCAGCAATCATATGATTCCCAATTGCAGCGTAAGTCACTACATATGTCAGATGAAGACAAACAAAAATTTGAAAGTTGCACATTGTGCCCTAAATGTCATAAAACGTTTGATGACGATAAAATTAAGAAAGTGCGTGATCATGATCACATCACTGGTAAATTTAGAAACGCACTCTGCTCCAAATGTAACTTTTCACTTACGTTGAGACGCCGTGTACTACCCGTCATTTTTCATAACTTTAAGGGCTATGACAGTCATATGCTCATAAAAGGAGGGTTGAGCCAGATGAAATCGTGGCAGTTTAATGTAATGGCGCAAACGAGAGAAAAATTCATGGCAATGACAGCAAAAGTACCAGTAGATAAAACTAAAGAAAATAAGACAGTCTTCTTCGAAATAAAATTTTTAGATTCATTCCAATTCATGTCAGCGTCACTAGCTTCTCTCGTTCGTAATCTCAAGTTTCTTCCCCATAGTCAAACTTTGAAGAAACACTATCCAAACTTAACGGATGAAATAATCACTCGCAAAGGAGTCTTTCCCTATGCGTATTTTAGCTCAATGTCTAAACTAAATGAAACAACCCTTCCTTCCATTGACAAATTCCAAAACGATTTGACGGGTCAAGATTGTCCAGTAGAAGATTATGAACATGCTCAAGAGGCATGGATAAAATTTGATTGTAAAACGTTTGGCGATTATATGATCGCTTACTTAGAATTAGATGTCATTTTGCTGGCTGATGTCTTTCAGGAATTTCGACGAGTGGCATTAGAAGAAGACAAATTAGATCCTGTCCACTTTGTCAGTCTACCAGCCATGTCCTTTAAATCAGCCTTTAAAATGACTGGTGAGACCATTCATCTCTTACAAGACCCCGAGATGTATAACATATTTGAGCGCGGAATACGCGGTGGTCTCACATTTGTAAATAAACATCATATAAAATCTGAAACAGTAGGTGATGATCATATCCACCTAAAGTACTATGACCAAAATAATTTATATGGCAGTTCACTGTCTAAACCACTACCTCATTCCGAGTTTAGTTGGTTAAAACAAGATGAGCTTGAGTATTACTCCAACCCTTCAAACATACTGAAGATTCCAGATGAAGGTGATTGGGGATATTATTTTGAAGTGGATTTGATTTATCCAAATAGTATCAAAAATAAAACTGCTGATTTCCCACTCGCACCTGAATCTGGTGAAGTGACTGAAGATATGTTTTCACCATTCATGTCACAATTTCATGATAACTTAAGAGAGTGTGGACAGCCAAGGTATAAACCATGCCGCAAACTTTTACTCACCCAATATGATAAGAAAAATTATCTCGTGCACTTCTGCATACTAAAATTCTATTTAGAAATGGGCATGCTTCTAAAGTCAGTTCACCGCATCATCAAATTTAGACAGAAAGCCTTCCTCAAACCTTACATAGATAGTGACAGTCAAAAACGTGCACTAGCCCAAAATAATTTTGAAAAGGATTTTTATAAATATAAGAATAACAGTCTTTTCGGAAAGACCATGGAGGATGTTAGAAAACGTATGAACTACAAACTAGTCATTGATGATCAAAAATATCACAAATTGACCTCATCACCTCTTTTCATTGATAGAGACATTATCGATGAGGATCTTGTAGGTGTTAAAATGATAAAATCAGAAGTTGAGTTGTGCAAACCCATCTATATTGGGCAAGCCGTTTTAGATTATTCCAAGCTTGAAATGTATCAACTCTTCTATAAAATATTAAAACCATGTCCTCTCGTAAAGAGGTTCGCTTGCTGGGTGGTGATACAGACAGTTTCTTTTTAGGAATTACCACTCAAAAAGATCTAAATTTTAATGAAGTAGCTAAGTCATTAGAAAAATATTTCGACACATCTAACTACAATCCCGCTCATCCACTCTTTTCCATACAGAATAAAGCCAAACTTGGTTGTTTTAAGGATGAAACAGCAGGAAAGGAAATAGATGAAATGATTCTCCTCCGTCCTAAAATGTATTCCATGAAATTAAAAGAATGTGCAGATAGTATTAAGCGTGCTAAAGGAATATCAAAATCAATTGTTCAAAAAATGAAACATCGGTCCTATAAGAAGGCCTATAAAAATAAAAATATAACGTTTGTCAATATGACAATCTTAAAATCTCACGTTCATACTGTGAAAACGCACACGTTCAAGAAACGAGCGCTTTCAGCATGGGAGGATAAGAGGTGTTGGATAGGACATAACACATCTCTTCCACATGGACATCCTGACACAAACATACCTCCACCCAAAAGAATAAAACTCACGCTACCACACAGCGGAGATGTATCGACATAATCAACCTTAACTCAGTATTTTGATGTTGCTTTTTGTAGATATACATGGTTGTTTTATGTGTTGCATGAGATTGTATTTCCTTGTAAATAGTTCCCTACAGTCCCCTGTGTAAAGACTTTCCCCGCTTGAAATGTAAAAAGCACATTTTTATCATGTATTTTTATTTCAATAAAATTTTACAATGACTTCACTTTGTTTTCCGAAACACTAAAGTTATGAGGGATTTAGTATCTTTGACATGGATGCACTCATGTAGACCATTGGTAATTTTGATATAAATAGAGGGTATTGTTTGTTTGATAACAGGATGGTAGAAAATAGGTTGAAACGTCTTCTCGACTATTCCATATGAAGCATCCTTATCATGAATGAAATCACGTAAAATGTGTTCTTTTTGCTCCCCAACAGAAATAGGTAGAATCAAATCACTTTGAATGTAAAGGTGTTGTTCATGTTTATCAAGTGTCATTGGTGTTTCTATACCAATCGTATGCGCAGCAGTAAACATATTTTGTAGCATTGAAAAACCGAAGAGTTTTATCAAATTTTTACTCAATTGACATTGAATGTCATCACCCAGTTTCAGAACAACGCGTTGATTTTCAATTGAAAACGAAATGTGGTGTGTCTTTACATCATATTTACTTTTCATCACATGCTTCAACTTCTGTTGTATATAAGGATTTACTACATGAATGAAGCTTTCAACTGTATGATATAGACGCGGCATTATATTGATAGCAACTTTAGATTCTTCATAAGACTGGTAAATTTTCTTGATGCGATCACCATAGATGTCCACCCACCATTCATCATTAACTGAATCAGCTTTAGTGTAATATTCATGAGAAGCATACACCACACCGCTTCCAATAATAGGTGTATAATGTCTTACAAAATGACGCAAGGTTGGAGAGAAATAAACTGTAAGTTTGTCATTATATTTCTGAATAACCAACTTATTTTTGTCCGCCATAATTTTCTCTCCATACTTCTTACCCACAGTCTCATTCCATCGTTTCACTAACTCAATAAGTGATAAAGGTTGAACACCACGCTTTTTCAAAATGATGCGTTCTTCACATTCTACAACATCTTCATCAAATATTTTAAATTTATAATGAAATTTGTTGATTCGATTTGAATAAACTTTTTTAACATTTGCAGTAGCAATTGACGTTAGATGTAGTCCATGGCCAAAACCGAGATGTGGATAGAATTCATTATCCAACCTCAGTGTAAGACCTTTTGTAAAAGAATGAAAGCGAAGGAACTGTCTCCCACTCCAATGATAGATAGTAAACTCATAAACTTTCTGATCCTTATTCTTCATGATGGAAGTATTACCACTATTGAATGCCTTAATAATTTTCTCATTCCCAAATGGACCATAATAATCTGATTTTATCTGAATCCATTCATAGTTCCACTTTCCATCTGACGTTAAATTGTATGGGAACTGGAATGCATTATTCATCGTTATTCTATCATGGGTGCGAGGAGTCAATATCATTTCTTCCAAATCATTCACATTCTGAATATTGCTATCATAGCAAATACTGGAAACACCTACTTCCCATTCACCTTCTACATGTAGTGAGCGACTTAATTCTACTCGAAAGTCTGATGGTTTATTATTAGGAAATTTATTCATAGAAGCATTACTGGGTAAGTATATTAGAAACGAATCTCTATTTTCACTTTCCATACTAATCACATTGGAAAAATATATTTGCATACTTTTGCATTAACTCTTCATTCGGAAATGGAGTGTGATACTTGTTACAGCATCTTTATGAAAAGGAATCAACGCACCAGCATCGTCATAAATTGCAATATCAATTTGTGGGATGTAGTTTGATTTCAGCTTTGTATAATGCACTTTCTTGAAAGTATGCTCAGATAAAATACTGCAGCTTTTTGGTTGGTATGGTATCATTGCTAGCAATGGAACTTCAACATCTCCCACACGTACATCTTCACCAATATTGGAATATATCTGAAAATAGTTAATACGACGCGATAGCGACATGTCTGCGCTAGCTTTGGTTACAGTACCACTTTTAAAGATATTTTGATCAAAACCCAAAATGTCCATTAGAGTTTTATCCATAATTAGTTCAATACCTTTTCCACTTATAGTGAGAGACAAAGCACCTTCTTTTTCAGAAAATGAAATATGTTGCTCATTAATCACTTCATTTAAATAATCTACAACCAATTTAACTGAAGTAATAATGCGAGGCATCAACACTCTTGTTTCATGTAAGATACCACCTAAAGGCTCTATACGCTTTCTGTATAAAGATACGGTCCATTCTGTATCAAATTGATTTGACCTTTCACATGTCAAATGTTGCATATCAAATTTTCCATGATCAGCTGCAGAACGATGTCGTAAGAACTGATGAAAATCTTTTGAACAAACTAATACTAGATCATCATCATTTAATTTACTTATTGCAATATGATTAGATGATTTGATATAAGTCAATGTTGCCACTTGTTTACCATCAACTCGAAGGAGATAATTAAATTTCTTCAATAATGTTTCAGGAGTCATGTTTGTCTTTCTTGGCTTAATCACAATCTTCTTCACCAACGTCTTCTCATTTCTTGGAATAAGATCTACATAATAAGCTTCCTCTCGATATATTAACTGTTTATGACCACTTGGGTGGTAATTAACGTTATAATTATCATAGCCTGTTAAGGCGCTAGCGAGGTAACCTAAATCATTTTTAAACTTGGACTTAAACCAACAATCCAATCTTTCTCAACTACATGATGTACATAATTATGATCATCATTGTGCGGAGTAAATTGGACAATATGTTTACACGCTTTATTCAGGAAATCATAAACGAATTTCTGACGTGATAGAAGATCTTTCTTCGGCCATTGTGGAATGTATACTCGGCAGCCCTTTTCACATTGGTAAGCAGCTGTGCGTCTCATATTAATAGTCATCACCTCATGATCAAAAGTATAGACACAGTTACTGTGAACAAGTTGAGTGACACCCACTTCCCACTTTCCATTTAGCTGTTGTGTATGATCAATGGGTGTAGAAAAGAGTGCGGCTCGATTATTAGCAAATCTCTTTGTGGCCGCATTGCTAAGCAAAATATGATAAAACGACATTTTTATATTGGTGATCTGCAGCTTTGCATGACATCATGAAGACTTGGATTTTGGACTCTCTACAATATATCAGAGTTGATCGTAATGGAAACGTTCATTTCAAAAATTCTCATGGTCATACTGCAAGAGGTATTAAATTAACATGGCGACAATTTGTTAACCTCAATGATATCATGAGGGATTTGGAATATTTTGAAACATTAAGATTCATCTCCTTGGGTGATCAAGTTTGGCTTCAACGTTGCAACAATGAAATTCAAATCTGCCATTCTCATTCCGCAAACTGTTTCTCATTTCGCAAATACAATTGGGAGAAGTATAGAAGATACATACATCGCTCCATCATGACATTTATTCGTCGTGAGTTCATCACCCTACTATGCAAATCTTAATCAGACATGACTACCACGCACCATGAGTTGGAAATTAGATTCCCTACAACGTATTGAAACGGATCATGATCGAAACGTCTATTTCAAAGATTCAACTGGAAATGTGAGAAGAGAGTTTGCTTCATCTTATCGTCATTTTCAATCTCTACATCATATCATGAAGGATTTGAAATACTTCTATATGAAAAGACATTCACGTATTGGAAATCGCATCTGGTTGCGCGTCAACAATCGGCGAATTCAACTCTATCATTCCCAACTTCATACTAACTTCACATTTCATCAAGGTAGTTGGGAAAAGTATAAGAGGAAGGTACATCGCTCAATTTACTCATTTTTTCATCATGAAGCGCCATCGCTACACCATCGTCAACATTCTCCGTCGCTTCAGACTCTACACCAAAATCGATCTCACAACACTACACCAACACCTTCCAAACAGCAAGTATTACCCGGATCGTCCTCAAATGTTAGTGGTGAAGATGAGCAATTCACGGAATCTTCAACTCTTCCCAAATGGGACTGTACAGATTCTCGGCGCCCTTTCTCATTCATCGGCGCAGTCAATGCGCTTAGAGCTACAGAGACTACTACGTCGGATATGGAAGAGGGAGAGGTGTGTGATGTCGAATCTGACTGTGGACAATATGGTGATCTCTACTCAATTGAGTGACAGTGTATCATTTTTGAAGATTCGTACCAGCAGTTACAATTTGTGTTATGAACCCGAACTTTTTCCTGCAGCTCTCATTAGTTGTTGGTTACCTGTGCATATTGCAATCTTTCATAATAGTAAAGTGATCATTACTGGACTAAAATCTCATGTACAAGCAAATGTGATCCTAGACTATCTCATCGAGTATGTACGTACCCAGCGGATTGTAAAATAAAAAACAGTTTTCCAACATGATGTTTTTATTTCAAATCATGATAGAACTTACAAATCATTTTTTCATTAGATGATGGATTACATGAAAAGTTTTGAATAACAGATACAAATCGAGATACATGTAAACGTTTTAAGATGAAGTACAGTACAAAAGCACCACACGTTGATGAAAGTGGATGTTGTAGTATGCGATCATTTCGCTGATATTGACGCGTATGTTTTCTCAACCACTGCTGTGTTGGTATATTTGGAGGTTGAGCAAGAGAGTCAAATAGTTCACCACGTCGGTCTTCTCCAATAAAGATCGCTTTCCAATGCTCACCGCCTAAATTCTGCGAATGAGTGTTTAGCACAACAAAGATGGGATAGTGATTTACTGCAGGTGGCAAGGTATCGAGCGAATAGACATTATCGAAAGCTTTCAACGTCGCTTCGTCTGCATTACGCTGTACTTTAGTTTTAATATCGTCAGCAGTCAACCAACTCATTAGCGATTATACTGAAGAATCACGTCACGATACTTAGTTATTTCAATATTTGAATCGAAGACTGCATAAATTAATACATTAATCGTCTCAGGTAGTGTTCTTTTGAACGTCAAATCCAAACGAATATTATGAGGCACGTTCGCTTGACGATAGGGGGCACTAATATCGCTGTCAGCAGTCAAATCAAATGCATAAATAGTATATCCACTCTTAAACTCTTTCATAGTGAGTCCGTTGGTGTCATCCGTATTGTAAAAGCCAAAGACATCCATAAAATCAACATAACTGCGCAGAAATTGATCCGTAGAAAAATCTGGTTTGTAGGGTGGACCAGGATGACTCACACCATTTACACGCAAAGCAATTTCACTTAACTGATTGTGTTTAAAATTGAAAGGATTCTTCTTTATATTACCATTAAATGCATCATTTTCAACCATTGCCACCATGAGGAGCTTCGGTGCTTCCGATGGAAAGAGGCCATCTTTCATGAAACTCTTTTGATCGTTCGGCATTGTAAAGGTGAGAAGCTTTGTATGCTGAACGGGGTAAATGGCATTTTGGCGGTTAAGACCTTCAGCATGTCCTCTAATGACACTTGGATTCGGTACTACTCGACGAATGTAAAGTGCAATATCTTCCACATGAATTCTAAAATTGTCAACTTTATCAAATGCATTCAGCGCAAATTCAGGCTTATTCAATGTCAGCTTGAGTCGCATGCTGGTATTACAGAGTAAAAACTTTGACTGTCTAAAGAAGTCTAAATTCAGCGGACCATATAGCTGACATACTTTACTATCTTTAATCATAGCAGATCGCTTTACAAAGCCACTGTTTGTTTCAGCATCAAATTTTCCTGCTTCATCTCTGTACCATCCCATGGCTTCCATATGACTTTTTTGTGCTGCTGGATGAAACTGTGATATATGATTGAAATATGATTTATAGGGATAATCGCTTTGACCACCTTCCACCTGCTGCTCTCCAATCGTTAGAGAAACATCGCGAAGTAATGTAGTCAATGGTAAATTGTTCAGTCCAACTTTATGTGTATCGTCAATAGCAGTTCCATCTGCTTGCTGAATTCTAAACCTCAAATCAACCATCGCATAACTCAAATCTATGTAGTCATCACTACCACCAGGAATAACAAATTCAATGGAGCCAGCATTCTCAGCTGTTCGAGGATGATAATCTACAATACTTGAACTAAGAATATCTGTCTGTATGGCTTGTTGATCAAACAAACAAAAACCGGAAGTTTTACACTCCATGATTAGAAGTTATGGCAGCGTCGTCGTTTAGCGCCTGATGAATGATTAGAGCCTCTGCGACGCCTGATTAGACATCTGTGAATGCCTTTTGACTGAAGATCGCACATTACCAGCTCCACGATGTTTCCTTCTTCCTTTATTCATTCGTTTAGGCGATTTCTTTCTTTGAGTAACACCAGCAAAGGTCTGCTTCAATGTTTTTAAACCGCGTTCCTTCCCACGATTCAACAAACTGCTCTTAAAACTTCTACCTCTGGAAAGATCACTAGCAACATCACCAGCAAAGCCAACGGCATTACTTAAAACATTTCGTTTTAAAGATCTTCCGACATTGGATATGAGAGGTGCTACAACAGATTTCAGTGCACCAAGTATGCTACCTCCACGTTGGCGGCGAGCGCCGATGTAAATTTGTCCTCCACCACTTACATAGGAGGGTCGTGAATAAAATGAGGCAGTTGGATTCATAGCTCAAACCCTAAACATTGTTAGTTACAACTTTGCATGAATCACTGTCGATCACTTAGATGAAAGATGTCGTCACGACGAATCCAAGAGTTCATACTTGAAGGATAACCAGCCCATTTAACAAGACACCATTCTTCACCTTGCCGTTTTTTACATCGGATGATTTTCTCTACCAAATATGTTTCACTTTCAGTGACTACCTCAATCTCATCGCGGTAAAAGCTACCCTCAATTTCTTCATTATTGTAATCTTTCAACTTGTAGGTGGTGGGAGAGTCTTTTTGATCAATCCTTGATACTGTAAATACCTCCTCTGTCCAATTCGGAAGGTACCCTTTGGCAAAAACACTTTTCACTTTTGAGATACGAACTTTATCACCAATTTTCACATCACTTTTCACATGAGTGCGTTTACGCTGGAATGATTCGCGCACTTTATCTACATTGTCAGCATTTACATCTACTGGTCTGAGTCCAATAGAACGATGAACAGAGTGATTGTAGGCATGGAGTGTATCTTGTAGAACCTTTGTCCAATTGTGTGTCAAGTTGGCAGTAAAATGTCGCCACAAGCGATTTTTTAATGTGCGATTAAAACGTTCAACGAGTGCAGCTTTATAAGCACTCTTTACACTAAACAACTCAATGTCATGCCTCTCAAATAATCTTCTCACATGCTGATTTTCAAACTCTTTTCCTTGATCACTCTGAATTCTTTTTGGAATGCGACCTTCTCGAAAAATTGTTTGCAATGCTTTTGCTACTCCTTTCCCTTCTTTAGTTTTCAAAGGTTGAGCCCACGCATAACGCGAGAAAATATCAATGACGGTTAAAATAAAATTACTTCCTGAGTTATGTTTTGAAATGGAGGCAACATCACACAAATCTGCTTGCCACTGTTCATCAATGTCATGAGCAATATAATGGCGGGTACGGTACTTCTTTTTCGCTTGTTTGTGGAGTGTATATGTAGCCTGACCCTTTAACCATCGTTTCACTTGTGATTGTGGAAGGCCACTCACTTTTGACAATTTCTTGATAGATGCAAATCCTGCTGGATGTTTTACGTCATAATAGATTGACTTCAAACGTTCAGTCGATGACGACTGACTCTTTTTCCTCCTTCTCATGTTTTTGCTTTCTTGCCTTTCTACATTTACAACAACTACAGCATTTAGCTTTAGCGGTTTTGCGATCATGTTCACATTGCTTAGGGGTCTCATTGTGAGAGCTGGCGCAGCAAGTGCAAGAGACAACGACACTCACCTCCGGCGGCTCATTACATGGCAAGCAACACATCTGCTTCATATTAATAGTCTGAGAACATATATTTCTTGGGAGGAGCTGTTTTACGTTTTCCTTTTACTAGTTTTAGTGGTGGCGTAGATCTACGTCGAGTTCTTCCTCTTGTTTGCTTAGTGAGTGTGGGAGGGGATGTAGCAGGTGACGTCTTAAGCCAATTTGTTGGCATTTTCATCGTCTGAAGCATTGGAGCAGTAGCCACTGTTGAATCAAGTTCTTTCAATGTCTCATTATTCAAAGCAAATTTTGGCACATTATGCTTTTTCAATAGTTTAAGAAAGTATGTCCAACCAGGTGGAACATAGCCCTGACGGCGCTTTCTACGTGTCGTATACTGAATCAAGTCTTCATAACGTGAAGCATCAATCACTTTATTTTCATCTGTAATGATTTCTCCTCTATCATTTACATTGAGGTGGGGTTCAATACTGTTGAAAAGAGATATGGCATGTGCACGAGATGCTAAAGGTGTAGCAGTCGACACAGCGTCACGCATCTTATTCTTCAAATTTTTCAATTGCTCAACAGTTTCCGATTGTAATAATACAGCACGATGTGGATCTTTGATGTGAACATTTTGCTGATAATCTAATTCTTTCCTATACATTTGATTTGCAAGAGGTTGCTTTACTTGTTGTATAGCAGTCAATTGTACATATTCATCCTGAGGAATAACAATCATGCGAGAATAAGAACTCATAGTTTGTAGATAATCATGGGAGTTTTCAAAATAACACTTCGAAATCTAAATTCTTCCGGACACTCTTGCGTAAAGTCAATGAATAAGTAACCGTGTGGTTTTTCAGTAGCTGCTTGAAAAATTTCAATTAAGGCTTTTGATCCTCTTGGTGCAACTTGTCGCGCTAAAATTTCAAATTGACTTTTATCTCGCGGATTCTTGAAAATAGCATAATAGTGTGCATTCAGGTTTCGTGTACGAGCTTCTTTTCCATCAGGAAACAAATTTTGTGTGATATAGATGATAAAGCACCTTTTATGATGTGCTGCGCAAGTGAACATATCTGTAACATCTTTTGAATTCTTACTTTCTTTTCAGGATACGTAATTTCCAAATAAATGAAAATAAAGACGTCACTCCCTTCTATTTACGACTTTTTATTTCAATTTAAAAATAAGCACCCGACGCGTTTCGTCCGAAGACAGTCTCAAGGGTGGCGTACAAATGTGGAAGGATCCTTATATACTGATTAGGCATAGTTGTGGCAACTCATTAAACTTGTTCATGACGTCTATTAAGTTTTGGCATTTTCATCGCTATGAAGCGTGCTTCAGCCATTCTAGTTGTAATCGCATTAAATTGTTGAATAAGGATCTCACAACTAAAGTCAGTTATTTCCATCTCTCTACCAGCATGAAATTTTATGCCTAACTATGCAGCCTAACTACCAGCATGCCAACTATGCCTAGTCAGTATATAAGGATCCTTTCACATGTGTACGCCACCCTTGAGACTGTCTTCGGACGAAACGCGTCGGGTGCTTATTTTTAAATTGAAATAAAAAGTCGTAAATAGAAGGGAGTGACGTCTTTATTTTCATTTATTTGGAAATTACGTATCCTGAAATGAACCTCCCGTATCGACGCACAACGAGTGAACTGAATGCCATGAATCTTCCAAGAAGAATTCATGTGAATAGTCAAAGATTGGCATATCTTCTACAAAAGCAAATGCGGATTTCCTGTTCCATTGTGTTTCTTCTAGCATGTCTTCAATTCAAAGTGATGCCAAAATTTGTTGAACAGACAATCAAGTTGCCATTATGGACAGAATTAACACCAGCTCTGGAGAGAAAGTCTCTATCACTAAAGACGGAAGTTCTTCGCCAAAATTTGGCACAACTATAACTGAAGAAGTTTCGACAAAATCAAGAAGTTTCCTACGCCTATCTGGAATTCGTAAGAACCAATTTTGATTTTGTCCAAAAGAGCACGATACTTCAAAAAATCGTACATGTACTTGAAGGTCAATCAATGGACATCTACAAAAGACACTCCAACAAGTGGAAGTGGTGGACAGGAAAACCGTACCCTAATGACAGAAGTGTGTACAATCTACCGTACAAGTGTGAGTTCTTCTTTGACTATGTAGATGAGTTTTGGTTTAGTAGTGGCAACTCATTTAAACCAAATAATAATGAAATAGTTAGTAATCGCTTAATAAATGAAACAAAAGTTTACATTCCTAGCGATATTACTAATTTTTTGAGTAATGGTCCTAACTTTCGGTTGCCTCCGAATTTCAATCAAAACTTTACTTTTAATAATGAAATCGCTATTGACAGTTTAGCTTATAAGCTGAGATGGTTCCATCACTCTAACAGCAGTAATCCTTTTGATGATAAGCTCAAAATTCCTTTTGATAAGAATACTACTTGTCTTCCGCCAAGGATGAATGAAAACCTAGAAAATAATTTGAAGTTATTTGAAATTGAGGCAAAACAAATTTTACATAGTGAAATTCAACATGTAAAGAAAAATAGCTATTGTAAATCAGTAAATAAATTGAAAAGCAAGACGAATACATTTCTTACTGAACATAATCTGACGTTGATCCCGTCAGACAAATCTAACCGTATAGTAGTTACTGACAAAAAGGATTTAATTGCCAGAACTGAAAATATTCTCAATGACACCGCTACGTATACTCTGCGTAAAAAATCTAAAACTGCAGCTATTGAAAATCAGGCTAACAAAATAATTCGTTCGAAATGTAGAAATATTCCACGTATTGATCATCAAAGATTACTTTCAATAGGCAGTAAACCAGCTGCATTCCATGTAAATGTCAAAGATCACAAGGATAAAGTGAATGATTTTTACCCGCTTCGCCCGATAGCATCCGTAAAGAATACACCAACCCAAAAGGTTGACTGGCTAGCCAGTACTATACTTAACCAACTAGTTAAATTTGTGCCTTCTCATCTGGACAGTACTCATTCACTGATAAGTAATTTAAAAAAGAACAGTAATTATGTAAAAAACCAAATTTTCATTTCATTAGACGTTCAAAATCTTTACCCTAGCATTCCGATTGCTGACGCCATAGATGTTGTAAAGTCATTTGCAACTAAATTTTGGTCAAAAATAGATAACCTTGGTTTCTCGGTTCAAGACCTTGTATATTTTCTTAAGTTTATTTCATACAATTATGAGATAAATTATAATCATAAGACATACCATCAAATTAAAGGGTGCCCAATGGGTGCACACTTCTTGCCACCTTTTGCAGTTATGTATATGAATGCTATAGAAGAAAGAGCACTAAAAATTCTTAACCAAAAATTCAATATTAACCCTGTATGCTACAAGCGGTACATTGATGATATCATCATGGGTCCGTTTTACAAAGATGTGAAAATATTTTCTAACATAATTGAAGTGTTTAACTCGATTGACAAGAACATTCAGTTCACTATAGAAGTCCCTAGGGATAATTATATTAACTTTCTAGACCTAAGCATATCAGTGAATGGCAACCTTAAATACAAATGGTTTAGTAAGACATGTCATTCAGGCATAACTCTACATAGAGATAGTTGGCTTCCAAATAAAGTAAAAAATAATTTTCTCAAAAATAGTATAAAATACATTAATGATCGCAGTTCTGATGCTGACATAGCTTATGACTCTATGAGCACTATGAGTGATCGAATAAACAGCAACGGATATAGGTTTAATCATAAATATGTTAAAACGAATAAAAATAAATACAATAAAATGCCATCTATCAAAGCAGACAACGTCCACTTATCACTCGATTTCGTTAGTGATTGTCATTTGAGAAAATTAAATAAGTTGAAAGTTAAATATGACATTCCGGTAACGTTTTCAACTAAACCAGGGCGAAAAATTATTTCAATTAATAAAAGCAAACCCAAAGAAGAATGCAATTGTAATGTGTGTAGCGCATTGGTCCTAAATACAACTGCAAAAGCAGATATCTAGTTTATTGTTTTAATTGCTTTTGGTGCAATGACCTCTATGTTGGACAAAGTTGTCGACCTTTCAAGTTGCGCTATCAAGAACACGAACGTAGTATTCGCAACAGAGATTCCAAAGGTGCTTTGAGCGAGCATCATCTAAAATTTCATGCTGGTAGAGAGATGGAAATAACTGACTTTAGTTGTGAGATCCTTATTCAACAATTTAATGCGATTACAACTAGAATGGCTGAAGCACGCTTCATAGCGATGAAAATGCCAAAACTTAATAGACGTCATGAACAAGTTTAATGAGTTGCCACAACTATGCCTAATCAGTATATAAGGATCCTTCCACATTTGTACGCCACCCTTGAGACTGTCTTCGGACGAAACGCGTCGGGTGCTTATTTTTAAATTGAAATAAAAAGTCGTAAATAGAAGGGAGTGACGTCTTTATTTTCATTTATTTGGAAATTACGTATCCTGAAAAGAAAGTAAGAATTCAAAAGATGTTACAGATATGTTCACTTGCGCAGCACATCATAAAAGGTGCTTTATCATCTATATCACACAAAATTTGTTTCCTGATGGAAAAGAAGCTCGTACACGAAACCTGAATACACACTATTATGCTATTTTCAAGAATCCGCGAGATAAAAGTCAATTTGAAATTTTAGCGCGACAAGTTGCACCAAGAGGATCAAAAGCCTTAATTGAAATTTTTCAAGCAGCTACTGAAAAACCACACGGTTACTTATTCATTGACTTTACGCAAGAGTGTCCGGAAGAATTTAGATTTCGAAGTGTTATTTTGAAAACTCCCATGATTATCTACAAACTATGAGTTCTTATTCTCGCATGATTGTTATTCCTCAGGATGAATATGTACAATTGACTGCTATACAACAAGTAAAGCAACCTCTTGCAAATCAAATGTATAGGAAAGAATTAGATTATCAGCAAAATGTTCACATCAAAGATCCACATCGTGCTGTATTATTACAATCGGAAACTGTTGAGCAATTGAAAAATGTGAAGAATAAGATGCGTGACGCTGTGTCGACTGCTACACCTTTAGCATCTCGTGCACATGCCATATCTCTTTTCAACAGTATTGAACCCCACCTCAATGTAAATGATAGAGGAGAAATCATTACAGATGAAAATAAAGTGATTGATGCTTCACGTTATGAAGACTTGATTCAGTATGCGACACGCAGAAAGCGCCGTCAGGGCTATGTTCCACCTGGTTGGACATACTTTCTTAAACTATTGAAAAAGCATAATGTGCCAAAATTTGCTTTGAATAATGAGACATTGAAAGAACTTGATTCAACAGTGGCTACTGCTCCAATGCTTCAGACGATGAAAATGCCAACAAATTGGTTTAAGACGTCACCTGCTACATCCCCTCCCACACTCACTAAGCAAACAAGAGGAAGAACTCGACGTAGATCTACGCCACCACTAAAACTAGTAAAAGGAAAACGTAAAACAGCTCCTCCCAAGAAATATATGTTCTCAGACTATTAATATGAAGCAGATGTGTTGCTTGCCATGTAATGAGCCGCCGGAGGTGAGTGTCGTTGTCTCTTGCACTTGCTGCGCCAGCTCTCACAATGAGACCCCTAAGCAATGTGAACATGATCGCAAAACCGCTAAAGCTAAATGCTGTACTTGTTGTAAATGTAGAAAGGCAAGAAAGCAAAAACATGAGAAGGAGGAAAAAGAGTCAGTCGTCATCGACTGAACGTTTGAAGTCAATCTATTATGACGTAAAACATCCAGCAGGATTTGCATCTATCAAGAAATTGTCAAAAGTGAGTGGCCTTCCACAATCACAAGTTAAACGATGGTTAAAGGGTCAGGCTACATATACACTCCACAAACAAGCGAAAAAGAAGTACCGTACCCGCCATTATATTGCTCATGACATTGATGAACAGTGGCAAGCAGATTTGTGTGATGTTGCCTCCATTTCAAAACATAACTCAGGAAGTAATTTTATTTTAACCGTCATTGATATTTTCTCGCGTTATGCGTGGGCTCAACCTTTGAAAACTAAAGAAGGGAAAGGAATAGCAAAAGCATTGCAAACAATTTTTCGAGAAGGTCGCATTCCAAAAAGAATTCAGAGTGATCAAGGAAAAGAGTTTGAAAATCAGCATGTGAGAAGATTATTTGAGAGGCATGACATTGAGTTGGTTAGTGTAAAGAGTGCTTATAAAGCTGCACTCGTTGAACGTTTTAATCGCACATTAAAAAATCGCTTGTGGCGACATTTTACTGCCAACTTGACACACAATTGGACAAAGGTTCTACAAGATACACTCCATGCCTACAATCACTCTGTTCATCGTTCTATTGGACTCAGACCAGTAGATGTAAATGCTGACAATGTAGATAAAGTGCGCGAATCATTCCAGCGTAAACGCACTCATGTGAAAAGTGATGTGAAAATTGGTGATAAAGTTCGTATCTCAAAAGTGAAAAGTGTTTTTGCCAAAGGGTACCTTCCGAATTGGACAGAGGAGGTATTTACAGTATCAAGGATTGATCAAAAAGACTCTCCCACCACCTACAAGTTGAAAGATTACAATTATATTAACTTTCTAGACCTAAGCATATCAGTGAATGGCAACCTTAAATACAAATGGTTTAGTAAGACATGTCATTCAGGCATAACTCTACATAGAGATAGTTGGCTTCCAAATAAAGTAAAAAATAATTTTCTCAAAAATAGTATAAAATACATTAATGATCGCAGTTCTGATGCTGACATAGCTTATGACTCTATGAGCACTATGAGTGATCGAATAAACAGCAACGGATATAGGTTTAATCATAAATATGTTAAAACGAATAAAAATAAATACAATAAAATGCCATCTATCAAAGCAGACAACGTCCACTTATCACTCGATTTCGTTAGTGATTGTCATTTGAGAAAATTAAATAAGTTGAAAGTTAAATATGACATTCCGGTAACGTTTTCAACTAAACCAGGGCGAAAAATTATTTCAATTAATAAAAGCAAACCCAAAGAAGAATGCAATTGTAATGTGTGTAGCGCATTGGTCCTAAATACAACTGCAAAAGCAGATATCTAGTTTATTGTTTTAATTGCTTTTGGTGCAATGACCTCTATGTTGGACAAAGTTGTCGACCTTTCAAGTTGCGCTATCAAGAACACGAACGTAGTATTCGCAACAGAGATTCCAAAGGTGCTTTGAGCGAGCATCATCTAAAATTTCATGCTGGTAGAGAGATGGAAATAACTGACTTTAGTTGTGAGATCCTTATTCAACAATTTAATGCGATTACAACTAGAATGGCTGAAGCACGCTTCATAGCGATGAAAATGCCAAAACTTAATAGACGTCATGAACAAGTTTAATGAGTTGCCACAACTATGCCTAATCAGTATATAAGGATCCCTCCACATTTGTACGCCACCCTTGAGACTGTCTTCGGACGAAACGCGTCGGGTGCTTATTTTTAAATTGAAATAAAAAGTCGTAAATAGAAGGGAGTGACGTCTTTATTTTCATTTATTTAGAAATTATGTATCCTGAAATGAACCTCCCGTATCGACGCACAACGAGTGTTTTAATAGATCATCCAATACAACAACATCATTAGACTGAAGTTTATCCACTGCAATAATTCCTTCATGTCGAATAAAGTTGCGACTTTGCAATTCCTGAAACAGCGACGGTTGATAAATACCATAACACCAAATCACTCGATTGATAAGTTCCTTAAACAACTCCCTTCTTTTATCCAATAAATTCAGCGTGAAAACAGTTTTACCTGCATGAGATGGACCTGATACAGTCAGAACTTTATCACATTGAAGTCTGAAATCCATTTTAATACTTTGAGATTCAACATTTGCATAATTAACGCTTAGAGCTAAAGATACTACCCAATACGTTGCCCACGATAGGAACTAGCATCGGTAGTAACGCTGGAAGGAAACCGCCCTTTTGTGTTAGAGTTTCCCTCTTTCTTTGAAGGGTGACTTTAGGATTGGAGATGAAACGCAATTTCGTAGCATATCGCTTAAGTAACTTTCGTTGTTTTGGTGCTAATTTCTTCGTCCTCAACTTTCTCACATGAGAAATAATTTCACGAATGAATTTATCATTAGCATGTCGGATAGCATTGCATCGCTGATTTGCTTTCATTCGTCGGAGAGCTTGAATGGCTGAAGAAAACTTTGAAGACTTTTGACTTTTACGTTTCGTCATTTTACGTTTCGCCATTTTCCGTGTTAGTCTTTGCTAAAACCTGTCTTTACCACATTTGCATAGGTACTAACTATTGCGGCATAAGTGACACTCGAAATGAGCAATATCACAGTGGTTACATTTGCAAAGTCGAATGCAATTACGTATGAAACAACGTTGACAAAAAGCATGCTTACATCTCTTGAAGATGCGCTTTTCATTTCCATCCTTTCGCTTACATACATCGCAACACATAGTTTCACCGTTACTGATGTCTATAGCAAGTCTTTTTGAAGATATGAATTTGCTAGCCTTTTCTAAATAATAGACGCATGTACAGAAGGAATATACTTCGAGAGTGAGCAGGCATAGCTCGAAAACCAGTTGTGCTACAATCAAGTACCACTGCATTTTCAATTTTTCTTTATAGAAAGTTGAATGTGAATATCTGAAATCGCTTCAATCACTAGACTGCTGCCATGATGGTTAAATGCGTTAAGACGTTCAGCAATTTTTATCATATGTCTTTTAAAAAATTCTTTGGGGTGATCTACCACTTCCATTGAATAAGAAGCAAAATGGAAAGAGCGAGTTTCCACCTCTTCCTTTCCAAAATGACTAAACTTAATTTTCGCAACTAATCGCGCCATGACAATGCTATCAGAGAATGTATTCATTAACTCTAGAAATAGAGTGCTAGCATCATCGATCACTGCTTCGATGTCGGTCTCATCTTTATGAAAATTTATCACATAATCTTGAACAGCTCCTTTTAAACTTTGTCTATGAAAATGTAATGTTCCGCAGTCATTTGAGAAAGACATGATCGCCCTTTAACTAACCCATCCATTGCATGAAAACAACAACTTTTCTCATGGTAACATTTATTGAATAACTGCAACAAGCATGCATTATAAATCAATGGTTTGAAAGAGATAAAATAGATACAGCTGGTAACTATCATACAGCGAGCAATGATAACCATACAGGACTTTGGCGGTGTTGAGGTAAGGAGGAAAGAAGCATTGGTTATGAACGTAGCTACTACAACGAACAGACAAAATAGGAACAGACAAATCCTTGAAACGTTTCGTGACTTCATGGTAGTGTTGATTCACTCTACTATCCCAAGGCAGGAGCAAAATATCATCAATGATTAGATTGGGAAATACTTTCCTTACCAGGATTATTACAAAAGATGCGTATAACATTGAAAGCAGCTAATCATCGTTTATAGTCAATAAGAAGAGCACTCTCACAAGAAAAGCCATAGTCTTGCAAATATTTCAGATTAAGTCCATGAATGTGTTTTCTCGCCCATTGATCAACATTGGGATCGCAGTTGGCATGTTGATGATAGACACTAACAATCTGATATGTCCAATTGTTCATAGCAATAGCACTGAGCTCCTGTACAGGTTCACCCTCACAATCCATAAAAATGATGATAGAAGCCTGAAACGGAAATTTACACATCTAAGGAAACGTTCTGTAACATATCACAAAATGAAGAATTACATCGATGCTTTTCACGACAAAATACACAAATGATATGATGGCAACGAAGAAGTAAAATGTATCTAATAAGACCACTGCTACGACACTCAAAGCACATAAGCGAATTGTCATAGGGTAGAGTTAGGAAAGGACTAGTAATTCTCCTTCTTTGATTTGCGTTTTGAGGCAGCATTCTTCTCCGACTTGCGCTTCGTACCACTGCTGTTAAGGATTTGATCAATTATATCATCCACGTTGGGTGGTTTTGGAATATATAGGATGGATTCCATATGCATGGAGAGAGAGGCTATTTTATTATCCTTGTGCCGACCATAATATAGCCCATTCACTTTGAAAAGGATATCCCAAGTACCTTCTCCGAGCTCGTCGCATGTGATGGATGTTGAATGATCTCCCTCCTTCTTATAGTAAGTACACCAATGTGATACCGGTAGGCAAATTTGATTACCATCCCAAATCTTTCTATAGGGAGTATCCTTGTCATCTCTCGCCTTCCACTCTTGAGCAAGAGGAGTAGGAATGTCCATATTTAATGTCACGTACTCTTCAATAATATCAAGTTGGCGGCGAATGTACGGACTCACGGGGATCAGTATGTAGTCCCCATACTGATTGCGCATTATCTTGACATCCGTGGAAGGGAGTATTCCCGTTTGGAGTACTACGCTATGATCGTCATAACGCAAGACTTGTTTAAATTTACGCTGTAGCGGTGTAGGATTATGTACCTTGGTTGTTTCTTCCACTGGCCTCAGTTGTAGATGATCTGATCGTAGCGAACCTTGTAACGTCTGACCGCCATTTTGTCCTACTAGTGCAGCAGATGGAGTAGATGCCTGAAAATGAAAAAGATTGTATTAAGCTTACGTTCAAGGGAGGAGAGGGAGGGAAGTAGCGACTTACCATTTTAGTTGGATAATAGAATAGGGAAGTAGAGAGAGAGAGAGAGAAAATGTGCGTCCGTCACTCGTGTGATTCAACGATGGAATGATTCTCACTGTGGAAGGCTCGCTATTTATATAGAAATGCTTGATTCTCATTGGATGATGATCCTCATTGGACAATAACATCAAGCTGATTCCAAATCTGCCCTCTGTTTATTTACCAATCCGAGCCTTCGTTCGCCCGCTGGAGCTGTTTCTTGTGAAATTCTAACTCTGTCGTTTTTCGCCAATCTCCCAAATCTTAAATGGCGTATCACATCTAAACGGAGACAGATATGAACAAGCCGTTTCTTTCACTGAATTTGTCTCACTCTTAGCTTTCAAACGAGCTATTGCACGACTTTCTACGATCTCTAGAACCAAAGTTGGAAGCAACGCTGCCGAGGGGGGGGTCGGAGAAATTTGATGAAAAATGTTTTGGTAAAGGTCCCAGGTCGAAATGCGACACTTTGGAAAAATTTTCAAAATTTTATCCATACTAAGTGGCTCTGACACTTAGGATTTTTTCGTCAAATCTGAGGTCTGACCTAAAATCTTGTAACAGCTGTAACTTTTGAACGGCTGATCCGATTGACTCGCAACAAAAATGTCATTGGGCAGTTTTTTCTCCTCTTTCAAATGAGTATCTGTAAGACAAAATCCATCCACTAGAACCAACATTGGAAGATCGCTGCCGAGGGGGGATGAAAAAATTTTGTTAACCCAAGTAGTTTATAGTGTGACATCCGGCGCGACGCTTCGCTTCGCTTTGCTTCGCTTCGCTTGCGCCGGATGTCACACTTTTGCGGTGTTTTTTCAAAAAAATCAAAATTTCAAAATTTCAAAAATTTAGGTAGACTTCAAATTTCACGTGGCCGAAGGGGGGAAAATTTAGGTAGTGACAAATTTTCAAAAAAACAAAATTTCAAAAATTTAGCCGGTCTCAAAATATCACGTAATCTCAAATTTGAGAATTACAATTTTCTCGCTTAAATCATGACCGTTCAAGGACACCGAAAAAATCATAAAAGTTAAGAATCTCAAAATTTGAGAATTACAATCGGGCGAAGCCCTAGAACCTTCGGTTCGATTTTCATTGCTTAAATCATGACCGTTCAAGGTCATCTAAAACCGGACAGCGAAAATCATAAAAGTTGAGAATTTCAAATTCATGAATTTTATCCATCTTTCAGGTTTTTAAAATATATCATGTGACTAATAATATTTCTTTAAAAGTGGAAGAAACAAAAGTGGAAGAAGCCGCAAGAATATATCCTTCAATATCATATGAACGTAGTTCTACTACCCCCTCCCTTCTAACTTCTAGGGGTCCCTTAAGAAATTTTTTTATTATAAAATGAACAACATAAATGAGTTTTTAAAATTATATGGAACGCAAACTACGACAAATTTCGACCTAAAGAAAATCGCAAATGAATTAGGAATAAAGAATTTTCATGTTCTAATGAGAGACGAATTACAATTCCTAAAAAATAAGCCAACAGGAACCTTCAGTTCCCGGAACAAAGTTCCATCAATAACTGTAAATTTCGTAACCAATCTCCATACGTCAGATGAAAAAGGCGTACATTGGTCAGCAGGTATGTCTAATAAAAATGGAGATAATTACTATTTTGACTCATACGGTCTTCCACCTACAAACGAAGTTAAAAAATTACTTGAAAATGGAACTTATAATACATTTCAAATTCAAAAACCGGGAACTACTTACTGTGGTCAATTATGTCTTTATGTTTTATTTAAATTACAAAAAGGAGTATCATTTCTTGATATTATGTTAGAATTGAATAATAAAAATAATGATAATAATAATGATAATTAAAAAGCTAAAGCTCAGTTCGTTGTAATTCATTTTGATAAAAACGGCCTCTGATATCCTCATTATCTAAATCTTTAATTTCATAAGTAAACGGATAAGTTGGATTTATTTTACAAATTTCAAATATTTCTTTAGTCCAATAGCCAACAAAGCCTTTTTCAAATTTATTCTTATATTTAAATATTCTAACTCTATCTCCAATTTTAAATTTCGGCTTAAGTTTCTGTAAATTCGGATTACTCTCATTTGAATTATTATTCTCGAATATTTTCTTTCGTACTAGATCAGGGTCGACAGAAGCATTCTTTGGAGTTTCTTCAATACCAGAATGAACTTTATTATTGTACTCATCTACAATTCCTGGTAATATTTTTAACCATTTCTGATTTCTTTGCTCAGTAAATTTCTTGAATAATTTATTTTTTAACGTCCGATTGAATCTTTCTATCACTACAGCTTTTCCAGCGTTTTCAGTTGAATAAACAGTTTCAAATAGTGGCTGAACGTTTCGGTTATAAAATTCCGACCCTTTATCAACAAACAATTTCCTTGGCTTTCTATTACTTTCTTTAAAGATTTCTTCAAACGCATATTTAACTGATAGACCACTTTTCTTTTTTAAAGGCTTTACCCAAGCATATCGTGTATATAAATCTATAACGGTCAATGCGTATTTGTAGTCCCTTTCATTCGGCATATGAATAAGATCAGCACTCCAAATATCATCTTTATTAAATACTTTTACTTTCAATAAATATTTAGGCCTTCTGTATTCTTTATGAATTTCAGACGCGTAGGTTCGAGCGTTGCTCTCAGAGTTATTAGTTCGAGCGTTGCTCTCAGACAGCTTTGCTGTCGTTTCATTTAAACCCTGACCGAATAATATTTTAGCTTGTAAAGCTTTCTTAACAAACATTCTTTCAATTTTTTCTCTAAATGTAGGATTTTGAATACTATCTAATTCTTGAATCATCTTCTTATCAGCTGCATGACGAGAACTTAGATCATGATTTCGATAAGCTAAATCATGCCTGTAAGCGGCGGCATCTACTCTATTTATTGGTTCTTCACCTGGTTTCGGATTATTATTCTCATCTAGTCTTATATCTAATCGAGTTCCTGGCCCAGTATATGAATGACCAGGAAGATGTTTTTCTTTCGAATATTTACTCCAAATAAATCCAGGAAAGTTTTCTAATGTTTTTTGTATATCACCACCGAAGTGGTATGGAACTTTGTTCTTGTCACCTCCAATATGCTGACAGTTTGAGTTTTTATTTTTGTTTAATAGATAATTCAATAAATCTAAATTAGAAATTTTTAATTTAGTTAAATTTTCGGAATTTGTAGAATTCATTTTAAAAGATAAAATAAATGTTTTACCTTATGGACCAAAGGTCCTGAGGTTATTACCAAATCATACTAGGACTTAGATATATTCCAGAACCATCCTTAGTTTCCTTAATTTCAATTAAATCATCAACATTGTGGAGAATATTTTTAAGAACTCGTTTTCCTTCATCAACTAATTTTAATTTACTAATAAAATTATCTACTACTCCTTCGCCCCTAGCAACTTTCTCTAACTCTCTATTATGTCGTTTTTGTTCTTCTAATGCTGCTTTCTCTGATTTATTTTTATTTACTGCTTGGACAATACCAGCTGTCCCACCTGCAACACTTCCTGCTGCAGCTATGCCTCCTATTATTAGTGGAATTAATGGGAGAATCCCGCCATTCTTTTCTTCTTGTAATTGAATATTCTCTATCATTGGTTTACTTATGTAATACTTTTTTTTATTAATAGTAATAGTTTTAGGGGTATTTTTGTCAACAATATTACGTAATTTTAATTCAACAGTTTTATTATTAATATTACTTTTCGCTTGCGACATTTTTAATAAAAAAATTTTAAGTTAACAAAAATTTAAATCTATTCTAGTTATGAAAAAATTTCAAGTTACCAAAAAATATTAAGTTACCAAAAATTTTAATCTATTCTAGTTATTAAAAAATTTTAAGTTACCAAAAATTTTAATCTATTCTAGTTATGAAAATTTTAAGTTAAGAATTTTTAATCTATTCTAGTTATGAAAAAATTTTAATTAACTTATCAGAGCGAAGCTCCTCTGGCTTTAGCCTATCGGACCAAAGGTCCTAAGGTTACTAACCGATCCTTACCATCTTTCCATTAAGAATTTCAATAGAATATTTTACATCTTCTAGCAATAAACCATAAGCCATCAATGAAGTTGTGGAATCTTTCTTTTCAATATTAATTGTTACATCACAACCATTTTTAATAATATCTTCAGATTGTGCACTTAAATCGAAACAGAAAATTGGATATAAATGTCTCCAATCTCCAGGAGTTAATTGTGGTTCAACTCCAAATTCTGTACAAAGATTTCGATAAGAATCATATCCTTCCATAAATTGATTATTGGTATCATCGAATCTTAATGGATCAATTGGATAACGGGTTTGATTTAATGAAACTTGTAAACTTCGAATTGTATTAATATGAAAAATATTGTTGTTCTTATCAAAACTTGGAGAATTATTTCTTTGAAATGTTAGTAATAAATATCTTGGAGTATTCGCAGTTCTAGTAAAATGCCAGTTAAATCTTTGTTCGGAAAAAGTTACTGAACTAGCAGTACGCTTTAGAAAATTTACTGGAATTGGTTTGTTAGTACTTAATCTTTTTGCAATAGCTGTTTCAACCTCTAAACTAGGAGTAATATGCTTAATCCACCATTCAAGTCTATCAATTTTTAAATATGCTTTTTTCCCAGTCTTACCAAAAAAGATTAATTCATTATTTGCTGTACGATGAATTATTAATTTAAATTTTAATTGATATGATATTTTATCATAATCTAAATATCCGAATAATGGAGACAATGACCAATTAACTGTCTGTTTACTTTTCTTGTTAAATTCACGTCTTTCTTTATATGCATCATTATTTGTTTTATTTAAATGTTTTGCAATATTTTCTACATCTTTCGCAATTCCTGCGGCATCTGTTCCAGCGTGAGTTAAATCATCAACAATTATACCATCATTAGTATCAGGAAACCAACCTTCGATTTCATACTTTTTATTATTTTCACCAATTGTTACAAATCTAAGCATTGTATCAATTACACCTGGAGAATCACTTATTGTTTCTATATTTTGAGTTGCAACATCTAAACGCATTTGTGTAAATAATCTTGGAAAGAAATTATTCTCTAGTGCAATATTATCGGTTTCTGGTAATGGTGTTGTAAAATTGGCATCACTATACAAAGAATATTCACAGTGTAAAAATGAATCAGGTAGATATAAATAACTCTGCTGATTATCAACTTCAAAAATTAAATCTCCTCCAGTATTTACTCTACTGGAAGATCCGGGATTCATAGCAATTCTTATATAGTCATTCTTTTTTTGATTGTAACTGACGAACGGAGGATCGTCTAATCTAAATTTATTTTCAATTAGCGAAGACATTTTTATAAAAAATAATTTGACTTTTTGTTTTTCTCCCAGACAGAAAAAATTTTGCTAAAAAAATTTTACTAAAAAAATTTTACTAAAAAATATATTTTAGAATTTTGCTAGACCATTACCTCTTATTTCTTCAATTGTTTTTTCATTATGTTTACTATCACCATCAACAGCTATGTTAGCAATTTTGTTTTTTGTTTCCTCTGAAAGTTTTTTTAAATTTTTTAGTTCTTCAGAATCATTCCTAAGTTTACGAATAGCTTCTAGCTGTTTTAATTCGTTTTGAGACTTAACAGCATTTGATATTGCACTAGCTGTACTACCTATAGCAGCTGCTCCTTTTGCAGCAGATGTAATCAAATCTTTATTATTTTTAATTAAGTTAACGATACTTCCAATACCAGAAAAGATGCCAGCCCCTTCTTTTTGGAACGTCTTTTCTAGGAACTTTTGTGTTCCGACAGTTTCTACACTATCATAATGGTACACAGGTTTCTGAGATGGTTCATGAGCAATTTTATTATTTGATGCAAAATGTTTAAGATTGTGTTTATAAATTATAGGCATTTTTTAGGATTAAATTTGACTTTTGGGAAAAATATCTACGTGTTAAGATTTACGTTTGTGAATGGACAACAACTTCGAGATAACTTTATTAATCGACTGTTGCACTTTATCTATTGCGTCAAGCAGCGTGTGATGTACTTTAATTTCTTTTCTATTAACTTGCATTTTCACCTGATTCATCTTCAACGCCGTTTTAAGTGCATTTAACTTAATTTTAAGAACATCTAATTGTCTTTTAACAGAATCTAACTGTTCTTTATTTTCTTTAGAGTTTTCTTGTAAATTTTTCTTTAATTCATTTTCTAAATTGATTTTTAAGAGTTTTCATTTTATCAACTTTTTGATTAAGTGAGTTTACTTCATTTATTATTCTATTCATCTTTTTCATTTGTTGAGTAATTTTAGAACTCAATTCATCAACACTTTTTTGGAATGTAGTTTGTAACTGCTTTAAATTTTTTTTAATTCTCTCAGGTAGTTTTTCTATTTCATCTTCTAATTGTTCTTTTAACATTTTTATCTGATGTTTATTTTTAATTACAGCAGATTTTAAATTTAAAGAAAGTAATATTAAAATTTTTGATTGTTCAGAAATCTTTTTAAAAAGTTTTGCTATATCTGCTTCTAGCTCTCTATCCTTTTTATCAAGTTTTAATAATTTTTCGTTTAATGATTTGTCATTAAGTTTAAGCAACTTTAATTCGTTCATCAGTGGAACCAAAACATCGTTTATATATTTTTCTTTTAAGTCATTGATTTGTGTATCAACATATTGTTTATTTGTCAACTCTGTATTTTGTTGCGGAAGAATAGAAAGATGCAATGGACCAGATAAAACGTCTCCAGTTTTCATGATATAATTTTCTATCTCTATTTCTAATTCACGATTATTCGGGATATATGCACCTCCACCAACATTTGGTAACATCATTTTTAAAACAATAAAAAAGTAAAATTTTTTCTAATAAAAATAAAAAATAAAATTTTTTCTAATAAAAATAAAAATAAAATTTTTCTAATAAAAATAAAAAAATGGAAAATCCAAATTTAAAAAAATTATATTCGCCCGCATCATCCTGTTCTTCTTATTCGACGAGATCAACGGGATTTGAAAATAAATGTTTTGATAATAATAATAATAATAATAATAATAATAATCCATGTATAGATGTTAATATTTTATTTCAATTACAAGCCGAAATATTTAGAGAACAGACTAAAGGTTTACCTTCTATAGAAACTAATTATTGTTTATTTCCGGGGGATCCATTTATTAAATTTATGGAGATTGTTAGTAAATATAATGATGTAGCTTATGGAATTAAATAAAGAAAATATGGTTATAATAGGTCATAATAATGTTTATGGATTTATTAGAGCAGTGTTACCAATTAGTAATACTGATTGGATAGAAACTAAAATTATCAATTATATCAATATTAAAGAATTAGTTAAAAAATTAAAATCTTTTTCCAAAGAAAAAATAAGATTATTTGTTGATGAACAAAATCAATATAACATTCACATAGAGAGTAAAAAACATAATGAAGAATTATTATGTCAAGTTTATTATAGAGACACAATTTATAAACAAGAAACATTAGAAATGCCGCAAAGATATGATGATGATACGTATATAGGATTATATTCAAACTTAAATATTAATTTATTAAAATCTTATATAAATGGTTTAGCTCAACAAGAGAAAATTTATATGTGGACTACACCTTATACTATTAACAATGACCATAATCATATTCATAATAAACGAACTGAAGGTTCTAGGGCTTTGCCCGATCTTAGAGAATCTTATGATAATAATGATGATTCTGAAACATCTGAAAAAGGTGTAAATGGTAAAAAAGATTATAAAAAGATTAGTAATTATAAAAATTTATCTAAATTTCATTTTCTTACAATTGAAAATAATAATGATGGCATAGTTGAAGATACTGTTAGACAACTATGTGTCGGGTCTACAAAATTTAAATTAGGATTTACATCTAATCAATTAAAAATTTTATCATCTTTAACTAAAACTAAAAGTGATTCAAATTATGGTGGTGTTATTAAATTTTCCAAAAGAGATCAAAGACCAATATTTTTCTCTATTATATTATTATCAGATAAGAAATGTAATTTAGAATTAGATATTCCAATAAGAGAATGGTATCCTATCATGGAAGGGCATCCTATACCAAAAAGTGTAATTTATGATGATGAAGAAACAATTTATGATGATGATGAAGAATCAATTGATGATGATGATGATGAATCAATAGTTAGTGAAAAAAAATTTAAATTATCTTTTGATAAAACATTATATGATGAAACTTAATATGATAAAACTTAATAGAAAATACCAAAATATTCGATAAATATATTTTCATATGTAATAAAATTTTTAGATGTAATAAGTTTTTAGATGTAATAAAATTTTTAGATGTAATAAGTTTTTAGATGTAATAAGTTTTTAGATGTAATAAGTTTTTAGATGGAATAAGTTTTTAGATGTTATAAAATTTTTAGATGTTATAAAATTTTTAGATGTAATAAAAAAATTATTATTCCCACGTGTCATCATCATCACTTAAATTACTCTCACAGATGATTGTTTGAAATATTTCAGCTTGAATATCTTCTCCGTTATAAGGTAACATAATTTCATTTTCATCAGGTGCTTGACGTTTAAGAATATTTATTTGACCAGAAAATTTTTTTTCTTCAGTATTATTATTTTTATCAGGAATACTAATTCCAGTTTCTAAAGATCTTTTCCATGGTTTATTAACTGTAGTCGATAATGTTTTCCCCGAATATAATTTTAGAAAATCTTCTACTTTTACTTTATCTTGTGAATATCCTTTGAATGTTTTCTTTTCACTAAGTCTCCCTTGTTCATCTACAGTAATACAGTATTTTACTTTAGGTGCAATAAACATTGCAAAAATAATTCCACCATTTCCATAATCATTTTTCCCTTGACACAATTCTCCTCCAACATATCCAGCAGCGTCTAATTTATTAAAGAGCTCATTGGAAATATATATTGAATCAGTATCTGTATAATGAATGTATTTTTCTTTGAAACCATTAATTTCTAAAATAAAGTTATTCATGATTCTTCTATAGTGAGAAAGAATGAAAGAACCTAAGTGTGATGGCATGAATGACGTCTTCCCATCTTTTACAATATTAGTTTTGAGAAATTCATCATCTTCCATTTCTACTTTCGCTAAATATTGTTGATCATTTAATTTTTCATAATCTTTTACTTCTTGAGTGAAATTTTTTCTCAATGTATTCTCATTCCATAAATGATATTTAGTGGTTATATCTTTTTGCACAGTTTTGCCATATAGCGAATTCATCAATAATTTAATTAACTCATCACCTACAGTATTTCCTTCTGTTTTATATCTTTTCCTCAAATTAAAAAGTTTTTCAATATAATTTCGAAATGGTGAAACTTGATAATTTTTTTCATAAATTATACCATCAGTAATATGTAAGATTTTCCCCCCACATCTAACAATTTCTTGTATGTCAACAGAAGTTAATACATCATAACATATACCATTTCTAAACCTGATTACTTTTACATGAGAATTATTATTTTGATTTTTAACTTTATCTTTAATAGGAACTGGTTGGAAAAACATATCATTCGGATATTGAAACACAACAGAGAATATTCCAGTTTTAGGTCTAAATGTTTGTGTATTAAATTTATATACTATTTCCCGCTCTTCTTCTTGACGAAATTTTCTAGCTGATTCAGCTTTAGGGTATTCTGAATTTTCATCATACATAGCTGATGGATATAAAGATGTTGCATCAAAAGCCATTAGAAATTCATTTTTTTGTTCAAGTAGTTGATTTGAAATTTTCTTACAAATTTCAGTTTTATCTCCTAAATCTCGATACTGTTTCATTAAATCTATTAAATTATTTCCAGGGGACAAAGCCCCACCAGCGTAGCGACCAAGGGACAAAGTCCCCCCAGCGCAGCGACCAGGTAAATACTGTTTTAATATTGGTAACAAGATGCTACAAAATGGCGATATGTATTTTCTTATATTTGCTGAAACTCTTCCACCTTTAACAGATTTTCTAATATAATTTCTAGCCCATAAATCTATATGAGAATGAATATTTATGTTGTCATTTTGTACGCTTTTCATCCAACCGTTAAATGTTAAAGCAGAGGATGTTAAATTAGTAGTTATATCTTCACCAACTAAATCTCGCATAACATTATTATATTTGTAGATACAAAAAGCTAAAGAAAGAATATCGTTAACTAAATATGGTCTCCATTCATTTTCTTTTTCTTTATAATTTTCATGTGTTATGTCTCCAATTTCATAATTTAATTTACACACATTCGTAGGAATTTTAAAATTCTCACACCATTTAGAAAGACTTGTTTTTACATGTTGATAACTACATTTCATTATAATAGTTTGAAGTGCTAATTTACCTGACGGTGAATCTTTTTTCATATTGTTTTTAAATCTAAAAGATTTTTGAATGTATCTATTAACACATTCAGTTGTATAAGGATTTTGTAATGAAGCAGTCAGTATTCCTCTTGAAGTTTTAAGAGGCGGTTTAGATAATTTAAAATTAGCTTTTATCGGAAAATAGGAATCAAAACCTGATGAATTGTGAGCTATTAAAGTTACTCTCGAATAATTAAATTTTCCAAGAGTTTTAAAAAATTGATGGATCGGACATACATCCTCTGGGTTTCCCCCGATCGTACATTCATCATCCACAGTTCTCGTAAATATTTTCACACAATTTTGAAGTTTATTGAATTCTAATTCAGTTAAATTATTATACTCATCAATCTGTTTTTTAAGTTTTTTAATTTCATCTTCATCTTTTGATCGTTTAATTTTAATCATATCACTTAACAAACGTGTTTCTAATTTTTTCAATCTTTGTTTCGGTAAACAACATATAAATTTATTAAAATTAATAGCTCCTACAGCATAAGGAATAGGATGAGCTGTTGAACAGTTAGGATCAGGAAAAGTTTCGAGATCCCAAATATATGTTGAACCATAGTCAATTTTTTTCTTTGTTATGATTTTATATGGACGCGTTGTTAGATTTTCATCAGTAACTGTTTTATATATGGGTTTGAAATTATTTTCAATTTCTCTAATAGCTTTTAATTTATGAAATTTATCAATTAAACAATAGTGACCAATTGTTGAACCTGCGTGAAAATAATTGTAATAAACATAATTATGAAACGTTTCAATTCCTCTAGGATTTAAATGACGATTGGCAGGACTATAATATTGAACACATTCTCCAAAATATTTATTGAATTGAGAAAATTTGCAGTTTGACATTACTCCTGTTCTAGATGTGGCTTTCTCTTTATATAAAAAATTATTAAACATTTCTTTCATAATTTCTCCTTGTTCTTCATTAAAACCTCGTAAAACATTATAACATTTAATAAAACAAAAATCTTCAGAAGGAATATAACAATATTCATCGAAATATTCTTTGATTCTATATTTCATATTAATCCCTGCCCCTCTATGCGATCTTTGTACTAACTTCATTCCAAAATCTTCATATTTAATATTACCTGTAAAAATCCATTCGTTAGCATCGGATTTCTCATCCAGATTCGAAAACCATGTTTCAAATGATTTTTTATTATAGAAGGTTACGTAAAAATTTTGAATTATATTTTCCTGATCTTTAATAACTTTTCCAAGTAAATTAATAATTTTACCATTTGCTAAAAGTTTCCGCATATCATTTACTACATTAATAAAAGATACATTTTCATATTTAATTTCATTTGGATTAAATAAATTACATAAATCATCACCAAGTTCATCCTTAATTCTATCATCGAAAAAGATATCAGTAATAGGAGTTTCTAATATTTCTTTTGTTCCACGTTTCTGTTTTTTAGTATTACGTCTAATACTACGCCTAGTACGTTTCTGTTTTTTAATACGTTTACTACGTTTACTATGTTTAATTTGCGCATCAAACTCAGCAGTTTGTTTCTTGATTAATTCATCAATCCTAGACGTTTGTCCGAGAGACATTTCACGATTCATATTTTTTAAAAGAAAAAATGAATTTTTACATAGAACCTCGGTTCCGTTTTTGCATATACACAGGAATATGTAATTGATGTAATGTTTCTAATTCATGTGTTGTTAAATGTTCTTTCTTAACCAACCACCATAAATTATTATACGCCAAAAATACTCGGAAACTTCTTAAACAAAGTGGAAAGTCTTTTGTTTTAACACACGGTTTAATACCATGTTTTGTTTTATAATCTGTAACGAGCGCAACGTATTTATGATGATAATAAAATCTAACTTCTTTCTTCGAATTTACAGGATTTGTAGGATGACGATAATCTTTTAAAACTGGTACATGCTCTATCTTATAATCATTCAACATATTTTTTTTTTATTTTTATTAACAAAAAAATTTATAAGAAAAAATTATTCGGCCACTCCGTTCGGTCACTCCGTTCGATCACTCCGTTCGATCACTCCTCGAAAATATTTTCTATCGACTTTCAGTCGGGGCGAAGCCCCTCGAGGCGAAGCCTAGTCAGAGAACAATTGTTCGATAACTCTTTCATGAATTTTTTTATCAATATTAATTGTGATAAATCCATAATCTTTTGACCAAGCATTATTACACGATTGTTTAAATTCATCTTTATTTCTTACGCATAAATCTCTTAACAAATCACTCAAGTTTCTTGCATTTATTTCAAATAGTATAAATATATTTGCATTCTTTCTAATAACACTTCCGTCTAATGAATACATACTTTGTGTTAAATAAAATACACTACAGTTATTATGTCTACCTCTTGTGAAATAATTTCTCTGAACTGACTGATTTCTATCATTAACACAATCATCAAAAATTACACAATGTTTCATTGTTTTATCTAGTTTACTAGGATCTTGCATATTACCACTATCATCTATTAATTGTATCTTTATATGGTTATTTTTATTAGATTCTACTAACTGATTATTTTTTGCTGCTTCTTCACACCACGAACTTATTTCTTCTTCATCTTCAGATTTTTCATATTCTTTGAATAATGAAGCAATTGCTGTTTTTTTAAGATTATTTTCAAATCCATATTTTAAAAATTGATAGACGGGTTGTTCTGCCGTTGTTGTATAAATTATAAGATTGTTATAATCCAAAAAATTTGGAGTCGTTAAAATTTTAAACAATAGATACGTTTTTCCACAACCTGATCTTCCACAAATAACTGACAAAACTTTATTAGATAAATTTGGATGATGATTAAATTTAAGTTTTTTTTTATTAAATGGTAGCACTTCACTCATTTTTTAATAAAAAAATTTATTTTTATTTTATTTTTGTTTTTAAAGAAGAAGAAGAAAATTAAACTTCTCTAGCTTCGCGTGGGAGTTTATACCTCTCGAACGGGAGTTTATACCTCTCGAACGGGAGTTTATACCTCTCGAACGGGAGTTTATACCTCTCGAACGGGAGTTTATACCTCCCGAACCAAAAGATCTATCATAATCTCTTCACCTCCAAAATTTATTTCTTGTCCTTTTTCATCAGTGATTCTAATGTTAATGTTGTTAATAGTTTTTCTTGTAATAGGAAAATATATTAATGTTTGTGGAAATACATTTAATCTATAACCAATGGGTACAGTAAAAGCTGGAAAACTGAATATTAAATTTGATAATTTACCATTTATATATCCTCCTTCAATAATGTCACAATGTACAACAATTGAATTTATTTCAGTTATTTTTGGAATCTTCTCACCTAAATGATAACCTTGACTATAGGTTTGTTTATTAAATCCTAATAGCTTTGACAATGATCTATCATGATTAAAATCAACTTGATGATTTTCGTCTAAAGTAAGAGAAAATTTATTAACTGCCGGTTCAACTGCAAAATGTAATTGTTTCTTATCTTTAAATGGTATACCTAAATTTCTCTTAATTTCATTTGATATTGATTCAACTTCGTAAGAACCAGGAAGAAAAGTTTGTATTTTCCATGTTTTTCCTTTATCAGTAGAATATCTAAATTGATCATTCACATCTTTTATAACATTTTGAATAGTGTTAAATGTAGAGAAACTAGTCAATGCAATTTGATAATTTTTATTCTGTTCTAAATGTAGAATGGGTTCTAAATTACAAGTGTGTGATGAAGTAGTTGTTATAATTTTTAACGTCGTACTAAATTTTGATGAACCCAAAATCTCTGTCAAATTTTCTAAATGATTATTAATTTTGTCTAAATCTGCTGAACACATTTTTAAACTAAAAAAATTGAATAAATATTTTTTTATGAAAAAAGTAAAACAACAACATATTTCAGCTACGGGCGAAGCCCTGGAGGACATCAGAGATGTCCGGTTCGGGCGAAGCCCTAGAACATTCGGTTCGTTATACTTTTATAATCCTCTTCATTTAGAATCTTCTTTTCTAACAGTCTTTTCAATATAGCATGAATTTCATTGAAACTAGAATTATGTCCTTCTTTTATTGCAGATATTAAAATATTTAATCTATTTAGTAATTCTTGTGGATCATCTGGTAAAAATATGGTTGTTTCTGTTTTCTGTTTTTCAGATAAACCTTTCCCTACTTTAACTCCCGTTGATAATAAATTTTCTAATTGTTTATAACGTCTAAGAGATTTTACTGCACCAACTCTGTCTAACATAGCTTTATATTTTATGAGATCTTCTACAGCATAATTATTTAAATCTGCTCCTCTTAAAAGATCAACAAAATTTCTATCTAAATTAAAAGGAGATTTATCTGGTGAAAAAATTATACCTCGAAAAGGTTGTGGAAATATTTCTTTTTGACCGAGATAAAATCTAGGTATTGTTTTTCCATCTATAAATGAAATAGAATGTTCAAATTGCATAGATTTTGGTAATTTCTTATTAATGTTTGATTCTAGTAATCCATAGTCATCTAATATAGTTTTGTGCTCTGGATCTGTTATATCAATTTGTTTATCATTATTTGTACTTTCTTTTTCAAGAGTTTTAAATGGTTCCATAGTTTTTTCAAAATCAGTTTTTACTTGCTCGGTTTGCTGCATTTTTTCAAACATATCAGATTGAATACCAGCTTTTATCATTCTATGTTGAAGATGATTTTCTTTCATAATATTTCTTTGTTTTATTAACTCTTCTAATTGTTTTATTCTTTTAAAATTATCAGCTCTAATTTTATCCATTTTTAAAATATAATATTTGAATTTTTTGGTAACATTGGAATACAGCAAAAACATTTTACTGAACAAATTATTTTTTTATTGCTTTGTTGTTTGACATCTTTTCGTTTAAAGTTTTCTCGTTTTAAGTTTTGTTTAATAAAGTTTTGCTTAAATTTTCGCTTAAAGTTTTTAGCTCTTCTAAAAAAATTTTGTAATTTTCTTCATTAGAAATTTTGCCATCACTAGAAATTTTGCCATCCTGTTTATTCTTATCATCAACTTTTTCGGACTTTAAATGAAATGGCGTTTTATTAGCTTTATTAGCTATTTGATCAAATTTTTCAATCTCATCTAACGTAATAACATTATCATCACATACTCTTTGAAAGTAGTAATGTAGTTTATCATAGACTTCTTTAATATGTAAATGCTTAGTTTTTAATGATTTTCGTTTCTTAGTTATTAAAGATTTATCTAACATTGTAACAAGTGAAGTTGCAAAAACGCCCGTACCTGTTAAAGCTGTAGCAACTACTGGAATTACTAAAACACCAGAAGATATAACAATTGTTAAAGCACCTAAACTTATTGTTAAGAATATGCCAATTCCTTGTGTTACATTCTTAACTTTAGTCCATCTCTTTCTTAATTTTTTATAATGCTCTAATCTTAATAATAATTGAGATTCCTTATCTTTCATATAGCGTACTCTATCTTTGTGTTTTTCAATGTTCATTTTTCAATGTTAATCTTTTCAATGTCCATTAAAGTAGAACTACGTTCATATGATATTGAAGGATATATTCTTGCGGTTTCTTCCATTTTTGTTTCTTCCATTTTTTAAAGAAATATTTTGAATAAATATTTTGAATACAATCTTCTGAAATGCTATTTAAATCGAAATACGTAGTTGTTTGTTTGTCGTATATTTCTAAGAACTCAGTCATGTTATTAACCTGAGGTAATATATCACCTATATTACTCAGTATAACTGTCGGATTTTCATCATTCATTTTAAATGAAATAAATTCCAATAACTGTAATAATGTCTACTTCTTGTACAGGAAAATGAAAACAACGGCAGTGTATTTTGCATCAAATATAATAATACAACAATCAATCTTATCATACAATTGTACAATGTCAGTCTACTACCATTAGACTGGAGAACAAAAGAAAATTTAATTACATTTCAAAATAATCCAAAATGCAATACTACTAAGTTCCATGAATCATTCTTAAATACCAAAGATTATGTTACATACTGAAATATAGATCTATACAATAGCAGTCTACTACCATTAGACTGGAGAACAAAAGAAAATTTAATTGCATTTCAAAATAATCCAAAATGCGTTACTACTTATAAAGAAATCTTCATAAATATGTATACATCAAATATGTATGTACATTGCACATATCTTAAAAAGTGAAACAACACAGTTAATGTTCATTCATCTTGGGAACCAAACCTCATTTCTTCTATAGTTGTCGGTTGATTCAATTTTTCTATATAAATTTTGATTTCTTTAAAATGTTTTCTAACAAAACTAATGGGCATTGATGAATTTAAAAATAATACGTGTGGTAGAATTAGATCTGATAAGTTCATCAAGAAATAACAATAACTTACGTTATAGGAAATTCTAAATAGTTCCAAGTTTGCCACAAATCTGTTTTTTTATTGTCACTCAATTCCAGAATTCTTTTAAATCCATAACCTTGATAAGCAGCACTTCTCAGCAACGACCCATGGTGCACTTTATCACTTGCAATCAGTTTTGAAATCATAGTAGCACTATCTTCGATGGTAATGAAATGTTCTTTTGTAACATTGAACTGAGGAATTGTGGTAGTGTTAAGATACTGTTCTATTTTTACTGTAATATCCTCCACTTGTTTTTGAGAGTCCAATTTGTTCTTCTTTCTCGATTGAATTTCTAACTTCCACTCTTCAAAGTATTTATTCGCAGTTTCCTTGTGCTCTTCTTTAATTAAGTTTAGTAAAATCGGCATGTAAAACGAAAAAGCTTCTGCGGCAGTACGTTTTGGCATTTTGCAATAAGGAAAGAAAACAGTCACTAGTTATGATCAATGGAATTGTAAATGAAGTCTTACTTCCTACATGCTGCAATTATATGCCACGTCTTTACAAATGAATAAGTGGGTGTAGCAGCTGTTTGTTCTTTCATACATTGTTTCCTTTCAAATGTTTGAGTTGGAGGACACAGCTCCTTACACTGAAATGCATTTTATTCATAAATGCGGGAAGCAGATGTTCTCTACCCTTGAATGACAATTGTAAAAGTACCTAAACTTATTGTTAAGAATATGTCAATTCCTTCAAATATTTTTAGTCACATGATATATTTTAAAAACCTGAAAGATGGATAAAATTCATGAATTTGAAATTCTCAACTTTTATGATTTTTGGTGTCCGGTTTTAGATGACCTTGAACGGTCATGATTTAAGCAATGAAAATCGAACCGAAGGTTCTAGGGCTTCGCCCGATTGTAATTCTCAAATTTTGAGATTCTTAACTTTTATGATTTTTTCGGTGTCCTTGAACGGTCATGATTTAAGCGAGAAAATTGTAATTCTCAAATTTGAGATTACGTGATATTTTGAGACCGGCTAAATTTTTGAAATTTTGTTTTTTTGAAAATTTGTCACTACCTAAATTTTCCCCCCTTCGGCCACGTGAAATTTGAAGTCTACCTAAATTTTTGAAATTTTGAAATTTTGATTTTTTTTGAAAAAACCCCGCAAAAGTGTGACATCCGGCGCAAGCGAAGCGAAGCAAAGCGAAGCGAAGCGTCGCGCCGGATGTCACACTATAAACTACTAACCCAACTTTTGACAAGAAACACGATGGGAGTGGTCTCGCACCGAAATTCCACCATTCCAACCTGGCCGGCACACCACGCCAACCTTGCCGGCACACCACACCAGCCTAGCCAGCACACCACGACAGCTTGGAGAGCGCACCACGAACAACCTCTGTCGTTCCAGGGGGGGAGTCGGACTCGAAGCAACCAGGTGTCGGACTAGGGCAGACGCCCTAGCCTAACAGGAGGGGGAGTCGGACTCGAAGCAACCAGGTGTCGGACTAGGGCCGACGCCCTAGTCTGACAGGAGGGGGGAGGTCCACGGCGGCCATCTTGCGCTATCCAGAGGTGCAGAACTCCTTACTAATAGTGTCCAGTTGCGAGTTCTATAAGCTTGGTATCGCTTGTTGATTAAAACATTGATCGTCGTTGTCATCCAGGGTTTTCTGTTCTGGCCTCGACTTGGAAGGTCAAACGGAATCAATCCAATACCAATCCGAAGAAGAAGATAGAATTGTTCGCACACATAATTTACATGATCGCTGCAAAGAATTTCACTCCAATTGATGCCATTCAAATACTCAACAGTTCTTTTCAAATTAGACTCTCGAAGGTCGTACACAGGAAAAACACGATGCTGCATAAATTAGACCAGCACGTGGTCTGAGTAGCACAACATTATGGTCACTTTCTCCAAAAGGAGGTAAGATAATAGCACTCTCATAACACGACGAAGCTTCTTCACTGACGAAAATTCTATCCAACCTCACATTACCACGTGTCGGCAGAAGCACAACATCTAAGTTGAAATTTGTCTCAAATAAATTGCAGTTAACATGGTTGAAGTCACCGCACACCATCACTGTCGATGTAGGATATTTGTCGAGAAACTCATCAATAATCGACGAAACATATCCACAAAGGTCAGCTTGAAGGGTCATATTCAAAGATCCACCACGAGGAAAATATAGACATGCCATTGCACCATTGAATTTACTATGACAAACGCGTAGTATGAGACATTCCAATTCCTGTGACGGGGAAAAAGTATGTACATCAGATACCTGGATGACGGACCGAGTCCATAGAACTATACCTCCACCTTTGCGATCATCAAGACGGTCTGATCTATACACTGAATACTCTTGAAGTCGAATACAGTCATCAGGAATTGAGCTATCAAGCCAAGACTCAATGCAAACAATAATGTCGGGTGAATACTGACTTGAAAAAATGCCTAACTCGTCCATTTTATTTCTTTTAGAACGTGCATTGAACAAACAAACAGAAGGAAAACGTCGATCACTCGGAAGTCAATTAGATGATCTCAAAACGATCTTTCCACGTTTAAGAAAAACGTTCTCACCACTCTCCTTCCTCCTCTGAAATTCCTCCAAAGTTTCCGATCATCATTCAGCTGGGACCGCGTCAAATCTGGCCTTATGTACATACCATTCTTTCGACCACCTTCAAATTTCTTCAATTTCCAAGCACTACGTAGACATGTCAATCTGTCCTCAAAAGATATAAAGCGAATGCGCAAAGGTCTTAGGTTTAGCACCGCGTTTACCGACACGAGAAAAGTGAATGATGGAGCGCTGCTGAATCTCCAGCTTTTTGCAGAGATCTTCAACGTTGTTATACTCAAATTGCATGTCGGTTTCATAGTTATCATTTTCTGTTTCAGGCATTCCGAAAACCATTACATTCTGACGTTTCTCATATATCTCATTGGTTTCAGTCAGTGTCTCTGACCACATTGCGAATATCTTCGCCAAATTTATCCGTCAATTGTTGTCGCATGGCTAGTACTTCATTCTCTATTGTGGACAGTCTATTCAATAAGTCCCTTACATCAATGCCATTACAATTATTGCAAGAATATGAAATATTGTTGGATGATATCACTGATTTGCTTAGGTTTGATGCCAAGTTGGAACATTCCTTCTTTGTGTGAAATTGCTTGTTGCAACACATACACGTTATGGGGTCGCTATCGATAGCTATGTTGCATGAAGCACAGATGGATGACGTAAAGCTATTCTCTCTCGAAGATGACATTTGCGATGGTTAATGTTGAACAATTGAGCGATGTTAAGAAATATAGCGCACAAAAAGTTATCCACCAAAAACACAAAAAATAAGGATAGAATGGCTGATGTTATGACCACGACGTTATGGAGAATAGTATGACGAAGACAATGATATGGAAATTATGGATATACGACTTCTGGAACGATTTTAACCACAGCAAAAGGAATACTACGAGAGCGACACAGAGAACACGTCCGCACACGACCGTCACACTACCATAGCAATCCATAACAATACCATAGCAATCGAACAATGAGCAGCCAGTTCAACATTAAACACGCCAAATTATGCGAAGTTGCAGTGACTGTTATCAACCGGATCACACAGCAAAGAGACACAGACGATGTCAAGTTCTACAGAGAAGTTTGTGAACGTTTTTTCGTGCGCCTGCTAACTTTTTTTAAAATGATCGGAGGGCCCAACATTATCGAGAAAACTTTTGCGCAATGATCTGAATTCTTCGAATCTGAAGGAGTCGTGGCGATCGGAGCATTTTAAAGGAATTCAGAGCAATCCGCAAGCGACGCACGACTATTTTTCCTATCTCTGTAAGGTATTGAAAATTTCTTTTTGCCCACTTATTAAGTTCCTGCATGTGCCATCATTTTGAATCAGTTTGGACTTCTAGCAAAGTGATACGATTAAACAATTTAATTCTGTGGTTGGACAATATGACGCATGGACGTTTCAATAATGCTGTTGATCGACATGGAATCCCAAAATTCAGTAGTACTTTTTGAAAAAATGTATTATTGCTGATGTACATGTATATGCTAAAAGAGAAGGCCTAGTACAAATCTGCTTTTAATTCTGCGCGCAGAACACAAAGTACATGTACATGTAAAAGCCTCATAGAACTCAGCACAAATTTCGTGATATCGAACGAACTTGATAATAAGATAGCCATCAGATCAAGCATGATCTGAAGGAGCACTTAGGAAACGTCCAAATGTATCTGGACAATGCACAGGGAGTCAGATGATTTTGAAGATTACTTACCGGTAATGTACTAGGATTTTGCTGGTAATGCAAAATAAAGCCAATTCATACTAACTAAATTATTTTTGAAATTAAAGTAAATGCATTAATCGGTAGTATATATATTGTCAAAATTTTTGACTTTTTCTAGAACTGCTCAAATAATATTTTATACCACGGGAGCGTAATCTCCGCAAGAAACTGAATCGTTTCATGTAAAAATTTTCACTGCATACAGATACTTTTTTGAGTCGACACTCTACCTACAGTATATATCCCTACTCTATGCTTGAGCTTTCTTGAAAATATTAAAATTGACACAAAGCATAGCAGCGCAGTTTGGATATTGACTTAGTTATATAGTACAAAATAATCGTACATATTAATTTCTAACTTATAGCTTAGATTTCAATTGAAGGATAAGTGATAAAAAGTTTCTATATGTCAGTAGCATAAATGCTTGGACACGCAAAAACCTCACGCGATTCGACAGAATGTTTCGACGTCATGTGAGATCACAGGATGAAAATCAAGATACAACTAACCATATTTTTTTACTTGGCATTTCATTGCGTAACCAGCTTTGTATCTGCAAATCCCTTAAATCAAGTCAAGATAATTACATGTCTTATCGAAATTTGTGGATCTCTTTCAAGCAGCATCAAGGTGTTGCTATTGGTTACTGGAAATGGATTCATGAAATTCGATGAGACATGAAATTATTTCGACTTAATTAAGTGAAGCTGAGGATAGAAAATGCGTATCGGTGTGTTTTATGCTAAGTAACGAATTATGTCCAATGCCACATTAAGTTTCATTTCGAGATTTTGTGATGATTAAGTCGCAAGATGACAGAATTGTGTGAGGTTTTCGCGAGGCATGTCAACTGATGAAAAATCCAACGAGGCAACGGTGGTGATGAGAACAAATTATAGAAGAAACTTGAATAAATGAAACTAAATTCAATAATAGTAAATTTCAGAAGAAGTCTGCAGGTCACCGTTGGTGGATAGTACACAGTGACACTAATGAAATGAGAGATCAGTTAGCGTGTTAAGCCCGATGACGAGCAGCGCTCTTCATGAGATAATTTGTTTAACTAGTAAGTTTCCCTAATCCCTACATGCTACTAGCTCGTCATGGTGAAATTCTTATTGCGAAAACTGGGCAGATAGGACAGTGAAGTTGCGACAGTATTGGAAGTACAAAACTGGGGCTCTACAGGTCTATTTTCTGGCACAATTTTGAACTGCAACGCTTAATATACAATTCAACCTATTTCAAATGACATCTTGACGCTAGGTTAGAGAAGATGTTGATTTTCCTATTACCATTGTTTTGGCTAAATAGGTAGTTGTATTCTTAGGATTAGGTTTCTAACCTCATCAGGAATATATGGGTTTCATCGATCAAACATCGCGCAAACTTTTTCAAATGTGACAATTTCTATCAAATGTAGAAAAAGTCCTTCGAATCTCCCCTGCTTGGAAACGAACCCATCATCAATCCTTCTTCTATTTAAATCCACCGGCCCTTCAAAGCTGAACTTTTCATGAGCAAATAAAAATTAGTAGATTCCATAATTTCTATCTTTTCGTATACTATAATGCATCTTCTCTTCCTTTCATATAATTATAACAGTGAATAATGCCTGTCCCTTGTCATGGTAATGCTGTTGCCCTAGTTGAATTCCTAACAATATTCCCAACAATGTACAGTAGTAACCAAGGCTAAAATGTACACCTACTTCTAAATTCGTCACTTAAAATCATAAGCAGACAGGTAAAAAGGATCCCAAAAGACTCTGAGCACTATAATGGAGACTGCAACTGGAGTAATTTTATTGCTAGACTGCAATTAGTAATTAATTGGAGTTTTCTTTTGGCTGGCCAGATCGAATCAATTAGAAATATTTTTTCGAATAATATGTTTTGAATCGAATCTTTAAGTTGCAGAGGTCCCTTTATGGATGTAAGAAACGTCAAAGCAAATAGCTTGAGAGATATAAGTACATCACGAATTGTAACAAACGATTGAGTGAATAGTCACCGGAATTAAAGCATTTTTATATTCTGTCAAATGCGAAATGAAATGTGACAAGGATTCGTCAGTAAACTTCGGAATGGCCCAAGCTTAGCTTGAGACATTTAGAGTGGCAATGTCTAATATGATAGAAAAATGTATACTAATCGATATAATAATCTAATAAATATGATGAAATCTTATTTAATATGATATTATCTTATCTTTGAACTTCAAACTTACTCATTTACCAGTAGTGATTTTCTTCTAAGACCGTCACGAATATCTTATGCAAATTGACTTCACCTGAGGTTTTTAAATGTTTTTTTTCTTCTGTATGTCCATCTCCCCGATTACCATTGGAGGTGCGAGAGTTGTATTTTTGTTTTCAATAAACGCTAATTCATTCATTTATTCATTCATTCAAATCCAACAGAATAAAAAATGTGCAATTTTGTAGAGGAAAAGAACCACAAATTAATTCGAAATCATACTTTGCATTTAAAAAAGATCACAAAAAATAGGAAAAGCATCGAGATACATCGCATTGCCTTTCAATTTGGACCCAGATACTGACGTGAATGATCAACAAACTTAAAAGACTGATGACAGTGAGCAGTGAAAGCTGCAATACGAATTCTTTCTGCGACCATAAATCGGCTTCTGTCCATTGCGATGGCACACGTGACAATGCGACAAGCCACCGTGATCTAATATGTCACATTGAGCCAAAGACCAATCAGACGCGACACAAACCAGTCTTCCCAATTCGACCACATCCGAAGTGGCACATGTTCTTTGATTCGCGTCGCCAAATACCTTCCCGTTCTACTCATCTCTTCAGTTCCAAGGGTGGTTTCACTTTGGAACTCCCGGTCACATTGCAACGCATCTTTTTTCAGAGCCACAAAATACGTCTGGTTGAAAAATATTTGTTGTTTGTTTTGCTTCGTCGAAAAGTCTTTTTTCAGTTTGGAGGCTTTGTCCATCAAAGGACTACAGCCGATTCGTGCTGCAGCTATCATCTGCTCAAGTTTTTCAAGTTTTTTGATCATTCAATTCAATGTCTGACTTCACATTGAAAGACCACACGAAAGATATTGGTGGAATTGCAATTTTCTTTTGAGATATTTCTTAAATATGATTTTAAAGCAACTTGTGTTTTTTTCCTTTACGAAGTTACTTACGAAGTTCCTTTACGAAGTTTACAAAGTAAAAAGTAACTAACAGTGCTTTGATTTCTTTCCGCCAATCAAGAGTTCGCAATCGGATAATTCATGAACTTGAGCATAATTGAGAATCCAATTAAAAGATCAACAAGTGATTGTTAATCAAGTTAAAACTCAGGGCGGTTTTCCACGATGAAAAGGCCATTTAAGAGAAAGATGATACGGCGTTAAGGAAATTTCGAATTAAAACATTTGAAAATTTTTTTGAACATTAATGAAATTTAATGTTAATAATAATAAATGAATAATAATTTGATTTAGTTATTTAATTATTTAATTAAACATTTCTGACATCATCAAATTAGTGCTTGACTCTGTTTGAAAATTTAAACGTGTCTATTGTTGATATATACTAAGAAATGTAAACTTAAATTATTTTTGCCTTGATGTTTTCCTGACTTGGAAGTATACATGTATATAGGTATGTCTATAAAGCACTGCCACTTGTGAAGCAATTTTACCTACGGGCAAAACTCATGCAGACCTATGCTACAGATCCTTGACTACTCTAATGTCGAGTAACATCAACTTTATGACATCTTAATATGTCAGTGCATCAGTCAAGGTTTTAGACAAATTAGTGTCTTCTCTATATCATCTTATTGATCCTTTTTATGAATTCCTTCTCACAGGAGACAGAGCGATTGACTTCATAAGTAAATTGTCGTTTGACGTCATATGAGAACTTGAGAAACATTGACTCGAGAAATACTGCATGCAATTCATTTATCTACCTTCATTCCACATGCAAAGGATCTCATATCAGATCCTTTGCACTGCAGTTATTAAGACATTGGTGATGAAATGTACAACATAACAATGACAGATACAATGAACTTTGAGAGAACTTTGCTCTGTTTCCCTAGAAATTATCACACCACGCGTGTCACACCCCATATTGTTTCATAACAAACACAAGTGAGCAAGACAACAATTATGTATTACTTCGAAGCACATTGCATTATAGTCATTACAATTACAAATTCCCTAAAAGACATATGGAATAATACGTTTCGGCACTAAATCACAATACTGGCGCCAATAATCTCCGTATTTAGCTCTACACTTTAGATCGTCTCGGAAGCTTCTGTGAGTAAGCAACAAGACTAACCACAAGAAGTAGGTGAATGGCATAACATGCACAAATCCCGCGGTTGCACACCAGCAGAAACTCAATGTTAGTTCAGGAATATAGTGGAAGTGACGACTCAGTCCCCAGTAACCGGACGCTAATAAGATTGATGATCGTTCTTCACCGCTCCTCAGAGTATAACGAGCGCGAATGATCTTGGCTGGTTTGCCCCACACTTTACACCGACCATCTTGCTGACGAACACTCTGTCTCTGAGCATCAGCGTCGTAATTGAGATAAAGACTGATTATGCCGAAAATCAAAAGTCCAAATGACCATGCGGTTCCCATATCTATGGATTGATTCACTAAGTAAAGACTGTGACACGTGTAAAGACCTGGAACATAAACAAGACAACCCCAGCAGATGTAGAAGCCGGCCCGGTCAAGGATGATGTCCAAAGTTTGGTAATATCCTCCTTCCCACCAGAAAAACTTTGTCAAATACATCATCTGTAGAATTGTAGTAACTAACATGGAATCGCGGAATCCATGCAATTCGTGACTTTTCATTGCGAAGATGCACACGAGTAGCGGCCATGATGTCATCCCAAACCGACAATTGGTGAAGACTTTGACATCGAAACCTAAGACACGCGGGTAAAGTTCCGTTCCCCAATAATAATCAAAAATTGGATTTCCACTGGATCCATTGTCCGGACCTGATGGGAAATATAATCCCTTGAAATAGAGGAACAAGCAGAAGATCATTGAAAAAATGGTTATTGTAGCCAACAGCTCATTGAATCGATCATAAACGACCGTCACTGTATAACCATTCATTTTCAGAACCAGTGACAAAATACAGAAGACAGTCATCGTAAACAAATAGCAAGCGAATCCATTGTCTTTGTAAACAGGAACATGCCCATTAGGAGTAACTGGTGCAGTTATCTTTTTCCCTGGCACCACTCGCATTGTAAAAAGACACCAAAGGATGTATCCTCCAATTACTCCTATACTGAATGGGCTCAAAACCGGTGTGATTGACCAAATATGCCTCATACCGGCCACAAAGCCGCCGTGTGACAGGAAATGGTTGATCAACTCAAGATAGCTGCCGTTGAGATGGGCGGCAGTGAACCATAACATCAACATTAGATTTGGAATGAACGAAATGAGGAAAATTGGTACAAGCAGCATGTGAAAGACACGATACATTGTTGACAATGGTCCTCCACTTGTCTTTTCACTCATTGCATGTGCTTGCTTCGAAGAGGGCTGCCGATTCCGCTGCTTCATGGCCAATCTGTGGGAGAAAACGATTTGATTTAGAAAATAAGGAAATTTAAATGAATTGCAATTCTGAGTTCAAGAAAGAATGCAAATCGCTCCAATTTCAGTTAAAGCAGTTTTATCAGCCAATAAAATTCAATTCATAGCTGCTCTCGACACATTTAGTCTAATTTGCAGTATTATATAACAAACTTCGGAAACGGTTTTTATACAAAAAGAATGAAAATTCACTACTATTCTTGATGTGTATCCCGATTTGGCATGATTTCAACCATTTGAATCTGAATAGGATTATTAATCGATGATTGGGATGACAAAATTGTTCATTTTCAAAGGAGAGTGTTTTAACTCATAGATATTCCTTTGGCTTTGATACTTAGTCTGCTAATACTGGCTAAACTCTTTTTACAAGAAAGCCGACTCTCTGATCAATATATGGATCGCAACAAATTCTGCAATTACGTTTGCACACAACATAACAGTCATTAGAGCAACATAGTTCCGAGACAACGACAACTTTTTCTTTTTACCAACATATCTTGAAATTGCAACAATCAGGACAACCTACACGCTGGTTATGTGAAAAATGTATTGCAGGATTTTCTTGGAAGTATAATTGTGTAAGTCAGTGATTGTCAGCTGAGTTGAAATAATTTTATCGATCTACTCCGAAACTCCCTAAAAATCAATTATTTATTGATAATGTCTTTTCAATCATACGTTTATCTATCGATTACAAAGCCTCAGACAACAAGGAAATCCCTCCAAAGACACTTGACGATTTCCATGGCAAAATCCAGAATTCTTACGAAATCAAGCATCGGTGCCTGCCTCATTTTACTTAGTCCTAAATACCCCACGGAGAGAGGGAGAGATAGAGGAGAAAAAGTCTCCCATTTACCTTGGAGGCACAGGACCTCTTCCCCTCGCGCTTAGTCAAAAATGCCCGCTTTCAAAAAATAATGTTAATGTCACTCGTCAAACTGGTTTCGCAACATAGTTTTATCAATGATCGAAAGTTTGGGTTAAAGAACACCATAAGAATCACTGAAAAATCCAGAATTCTTACGAAATCAAGTATCAGTGCTTGTCTCATTTTGCTTAGATCTAGATACCATGCACGGAGAGAGAGAGAGCGGAGGAAGACAGAACATAAACTGCAGTTTGTAGAAGGATATGGAGAATATAAAGGGAGAAACAAATCTCTTGAATTAATCTGGAAAAACGTAGAACTTACCAAGTTTATCCGTCTACACTGATACGATAACTAACTTATTGAATTTACGTTGGAAACTTATCATGTATGAGTAAAGCGCGCGATTGACGTAATCACTGGCTGAATGTTCAGCAAATGAGAGCGATGGAGCTCACGTCATACATGAGGTGGTTCGATGAGGACATTGTCATACTTCAAAACAGGGTTTGCCCTAACTAAAAGGTTTAAAGTCTACAGCCTGTCATACAATGTCATTGAGAAATTTTGCTTCGATGCAGCTCATTCGAGAGTAGGGAAGTTCAAGCAGGTATCTCAACCCTTACACGAAGACGTAGAAAATCATTTCAAGCTAGCAGGTCAGAGACCGGTTTCATTGCGGACCGGACTTTGTTTGCTTTACAGAAAATTTCATCGATTTTAGACACAAATTGCAGGCTTGTAGAACATCATATGATCCTTGACTTGTTAGGATCATCGGTGCATTCAACTAAGTTGAGAAAAATGTGAAAAAGTGTAAATCTCATTGAATCGAAATTTTTCACAAAGAGTGTCTGGCCGTGATTATTGGCAGGCCAACTTGTGATCGGCGTGTGAGTTGAGATCCCAATTTAGGCAATTAAGAACTTGGGATTAGGACAAATTCAGGTAGGGAGAGGAATGGGGAGGAAGCAGTTGCAAGCTGCAGATTGAGATGTGATCTTGACGGGAGACGCTTCAACTACTCTTCCATGCCCAGTCCATGTCTCAGGCCTTCTCATAATTTTCTCATACTAGGAGGCGGTGTAATCCAGGTGTTGCCTGATGCGAGTGCTGCAACATCATTAATTAGACATAGTAAGTTTGAATTTTGTGATCTAAGCCCTTAGTGGCAAAATAAGAGTTTTTTCACAATCTGATACTCAAACGTGCATGTACATGCACAATTGCACATGCCTTTCCTAACTGTTTATCTAAAGCAATTCATTATTTGACTAGACAAATTTCTTTGAGTCAACGGGTTTGTGCCATTCATGTTTCATATCGCTAACATGTTAGCCTACTGCAGTAGGACTTCATGCAGTAAATTTCAAAATGACTTAGTCAAATAATAAAAAGTTAAATATAAGAAGACAGCGCTTGAAAAGATTTTGTAAGATTGCATTTAAAAATAGAATCTTCATTTTTTAACCAAACTTCATCTCTTCGTCTGAGCTCAAAATTGCATTTTATTTTCAGCTATCGAGTAGAAAACGCGTCCCACCGACTTTTCTGTGAAACGCGGCCATACCAGAATCAACATCCAAATGCGTGTTCCTGTGCTTGGACTTTTTTGTAGGAGAAACTCATGTGTGCTCTAACAACCCCATGTAGGCCAGCCATATAATGTATTCTCAATGTACTGTTGCAAAAAATAAACATTGATGCATAAAAGTATATTAGCAGCGGGAGATTTTGTACGCATTTTAACTGGATATGTTGTTTTGGACTTAAGCAGTCCTATGCATAAAAAAGAAGCTAAACTCAAAAGAAGCTAACATGCATAAATAAACAAGCTAAACTTGCAATGAAAACGTTTTGTCAGATGCTGAATCCCCATCACCAACTTCATGACATTGTCCCGAAACCACTTCCATACTCAAAACATTTAACGATCCCTTTTTGCTCCACAGCCCGCCGCTCGTATACAATCGTACCGTATTGTTCAATTCTTCATAACAATTTGATGTTCCGACGCACATCTGACTGTTTGCTAATTTATTAGCTACTTTTGAACTGATTGATCTTTTTCTGAAACTTCTTTGACTATTTCATTTTGTATCTTCTCTTGTACTCAACTGCTATATTGATTGCCATTCCGAAGAAATAGACGTATATACAGTGCGTTCATAAGGTCACTGTGCACCTAATAAATCAATGCATGCGCAATACTTTGTCGCTTAGAAATAGATCGTCACGGCATTATTAAAAGTGGAGTTTATCTTGTAGAAACTTCGACTTCTGTGTGATCACGAAATATCTATTTACATGCTACAAAAACATTTGAAAATGTCCACCTTGTTCACGAATACAAATGTCAATTCAACGTCTCATATTCTCAAACATTCGGTGAATTTCCTCGTGCCTGATAGCGTCAATTTGCTGTCGGCTGTTTTCTCTAGACTCCTGTAGATTTCGTGACCTGCTTCCGTAAACCTCCTGCTTCACCGCTAACCACCAGTAAAAGTCCAAGACATTCAAATCCGGGATCTAGGATGCCAAACTCCTTCAGAGATAACTCTTGCTTGAAATATTCCACTAAAATATCGAATTGAGGAATTGGCGGTATGCGCAGTTGCTCCATCTTGCTAGAAATAAGTAGTCAAACTTTCATCGTCACTTAATTTGTCAACGAGTGAAGCAATAATTTTGTCACATAATTTTTGCAATAGTAGTTGAATATCGGCCCAAGCATTTGTAGTCTTGACATAAGAGAATGTAATGGCTTCTCAACAAATTCGTGTGGGTTTTCACTAGACCATATGCGGGAAATCTGACTACTGAAATGCCTTGATAGATGAAACCAAGCTTCATCAGAAAAGAAAGTCTTATCGAGAACATTATTTACATTTAGATTTTCCTTGAACCAAACACAGTACTTGAATTACAAACGCTTGTCATAATCGGCATCATTCAATTCATGTTGGCCAGAGATGCGGTACGGATAGCCTATAGGCCTATGTTCTTTCTTACAGCAGGATGAGCCGCCCCGAGAGATAGACCCACTTATTGGGATAAGCGACGCATCGACTTGTTTGGGCAATGAGTCATAGCTTCAGAAATAACATTTTCAGGAATAACATTTTTTATCACTTAAGATTAGGGCCTAATGGTCGATCTGAGCGTGATGGATTGTGCACCGAGTCAGCTTTTCTGAACTCACTGATTGGACTCCAATCAACATTTCGATGAGGCAAATCAGATGTAGGAAGTCTTTCTAAAAACCCCTTCTTCACCTCATTATTATATTCCCCATTGGCGCGAAAAACATTTTCGACCAAGAAGTTCTTCTCTCGCATTGACAGCATACCATGCTTAGCTTCGAAATGCAACGTACTGATCTTCACCGAGTTAGTAGCTGACAAATGTGAAGTTAAATTCAAATTCTAGATCATGTTGAATGTCGCAAGCTACTCAATTGCGCTTCCCAAACGAGCCAGTGACTATGATAGATATCTACAATTGTAAGATTACGACTGTTTTCATTGGCAAAACAAAGTTAGAAGAGGTGCACAGTGACTTTATGAACGCACTGTATATCCAAAAAAAAGACTCCGATTTATGTAGATCAAGATTGTGTACGCTGAATGTAACTGCATGATAGATCAACGTTCATCGCGATATAGAAGACGATATTATAAGGCAATATTAGAAGACATGGGTAAGTAAGTAAGTCAGTAACGTTTATTCAATAAATGAAAATCGACTATACATCCGGTTGTAAATACAGAAATCATCATTAAGACAGATTAAATTGAAATACTTCAATGAGCAACACCATTGAAATTCACATGATAATTTCAACTACAACAATCAAATCAAATCAAATTAATTGCAAAACATCTCTCATTATGCAAAACACAAGACCAAGGGATGAAGGAGTTCAGATACCTAGTTGTCCGGCAGAAGGGAACACGGAAATGTTGACTTTTAGGCAGTCTCTCAGGAACCAAACAATTTAGAGGGTGACCTTTTGATATTTCACACTTTAGCAGAAATTCAACAGCTCGATCTTGAAATTTGATAGCAATGGATGGAAAATTATTACACACACAATCGTTGCCACAAATGATCTTATGAGCTCGCCTCTGGAAACGCTCCAACTTCATTAACAATGTTTTTGGCAAAAGGCCATACACAGGTGATGCATATAAGAACAAGCTCGCAATCAGTGAATGATATACAATTATGAGATCTTCTTTTTTCATTATAGGCTTCAAAACACGGATAACATATAAACGAGAAGAAGCTTTTTTACAATTTGAGTTATCTGAGAGTCCCAAGACAAGGAGCTATGTAAAATGAAACCCAAAATATTAACAGAGGCAACATTTTCGTAAGCATGGCTACAGCCAACAGGAAATGATCTACTCTTTTGAATCAACATCTGTTTACTCTTGGTCTGATTTATAGTCAAACCAATATTCAAAAAGGACTTAACAATATCATCGACTTCCGACTGAGTTGGATTGTCAGCAAAAACTGGCTCAATTATAGTCATGTCATCTGCATACATTACAATTTTAGAAGCACTTGAAGAAGAGGTAGCAATGCATCCCATCATTGAGTCAAGCAAGTACGGGTCACACTGAAGCTAGTGTAATTATTTTTTATCAACGTTCAAAAGTTCAATAATGTCTAAAGCAGGACATTTGCTGAAATAACTGGGTTAATTATCTTGCAAATTGAAATGTCTCAGTGCTTTTTGCAAAATACAATCGGTCCACAGATTAAAGTCAAATTGTTTTCCCAATTTATAATTCTATAAAAAGTGGTACTCGTGATATTGTATGTCTCAGGAATTACTGTTTGCAACATAGTTGGCCATAATTTACGAACTTCTAGCTTTAAAAATCTTCTTATATGCCTTACATATAAAAAATGATGCATCGATCCACTGCTTTCGATCATTTCAAGGTTAGATTCAGGACGCAAGGGTGTTTACTTCAACATCTTGTGATGATATTTACATTGATCATTATTTACACAAAGTCAGGAGATATGTATACTGACGATGCTCTTCCAAGTCTATCATCACGCCTCATGTTTCTCAGCTACAAGAAACTCCAAGTCACTCGATATACATGGAATATGTGTCTTTACTTGTTGCTTTAAAGGTCTTGCTTCACCTTACTTGGTGTTGCCTCGTCCTGCTTTCTGAGAAATTTTATGATTTATAAGGTGAAGCAAACTTATTTCGTAACTACTTGTATAAGCGACTTCAAAACACTCAATGTGACAAATTCTCAGTTTAGTGCTTTATTGACTGTGGAAGATTTCTACCATACACTTTTTATGAGGTAATCAGCATCACTTGCTCAGCCGGTGTAACAGCCACTGTAACAGCCACTAAAATGGAGTTAGGTGTATGAGGAGCAATTGGGTCCCCTGTCGCATATTCCAGTGTAGCCTCCCTGCTATTCTACAGGGTGTTTCAGAAATCCTGGGTACTTTGCATAAAAATTTTTATATCATGTTCTTTATCTATATTTACCATCGTAAAAGTGCCCTGACAGTCGCAAAACTTCATATTGATGTAAGCATGTTATATAGCCGATGTATTCATGTACACCTGCAGATCTTAGTAAACTTATATAATAAGGGCTACTATCATTTTAACCACTAAATCGGGAAATGAAAGAGCCTTTTTTCTTTGATAAAGGTATACTTGTATAAGCAAATAATAGACATTTAACAAGAAAACAATGAGAGCATAGTCAAAGTACAAGTTATCGATCATGTTCAAACTGTTGGCCTTCCTTGGCAATGCACGCTTGAAATCGGGAAGAAACGGACTGGCAAACTTTATGACACAGTTCTGGAGTCATGTTGTGAACTTCTTCGATGATGAAGCTCCTTAAGTCTGGAAGACTCCTAGGTCGACGTGCAAAAACTCTATCTTTGAGGAAGCCCCATAAAAAAATCACAAGGTGTAAGGTCCGGAGAACGTGGGGCCCACTCCACATGACCTCGACGACCAATCCATCTTTCTTTAAAGTGCTGGTCCAGGTGTCTCCTGACTGATGTGGCGCAATGTGCCGGACAACCATCTTGCATGAACCACATATTGTCATCATTGATGGAGAAGATATGTTCACGAAGCAAGTCAAGATATTTCTCACCGTTGAGATCTCCATCGATGAATACAGGACCAACTATTCCACTCGAACGAATGCCACACCATACCATTACACCTGGGGCCTGACCATTACTCTCAATAGTGCACTGAGGGTTTTGTGTCGACCAGATTACACAGTTGTGTCGATTTACTGTTCCAGAAAGTTTGAATTGTGCTTCATCAGACCATAAGATGTTATTCGCGAACTCGGGATCTCTATCCATCATACCCAGTAAGATGTCGCAAGTTTCAACTCTGCGATCAAAGTCGTCTTCGGACAATTCATTTATCAAGCGTAGAATATACGGCTTGCACTTCAGTTCCTTGAGAAGTCTGTAAGTGGACAAATGGCTTAGATGACAATTTCCGGCTTGACATAGGCTCGGCACCATTGTCAACAAGCAGCTCAACCAACACTGTCTTGTTTTCATCGGTCGTGATAGATCGTGGTCTACCGGTAGGCTTTTTCGGTTGAACACTACCAGTTTTATCAAACTGTTTATTGATGCGTCCAATCGTTCTACGATCGATTGCATTCTCTCCATATTGACGTAAAAGTTGTCTTTCAACCTCAACAGCATTTTGAGAAAGAGAATACAAACGTACAGCCTTAATCTTCTGCTCAAGTCTGTCATCTTCAGCCATAACGCGAGTATTTTAAACCTCTTACTTGCTAACAGTGCAAAATGAAGAAATCGATATATCAGTGAACGAATATCAGTTTGAATTTATGCGGAAAACAATGTATTAACATTTGAAATCATAGAAATTGAGCATGCTTGTAAACTTACTGTGATTTGAGGTCAAGTATTCAATTCAAGTATTGAAATTGATTATGGAATGAATAGCCTATCTAACATAACCATAGCTCAAAATCAACTAAAACAGCGGTATAAAATGCAAAACTATGAACAGTCATATTTGCTGATTGTCTGAGCAAATTAGCAGCGAATTCTAATGGAGGCGGAGTCCCTCACTTTTGCATAGACATAGTGTGACTCCTACTTCTATAGATTCAAATGGACTTCGTTCGAATGGCTGCATAAATGGGAATTATGATTCATCAAGTTGTGCCCAGCATTTCTGAAACACCCTGTATAACCAGACCTTCTTGAACTTCAGCTTCACCGTATCTGTAAAGGTTTTCCCCAAAATCGTTGCATGTGGCTCATTAGAAAGACAGCTAATTGTCACATCTGTAAATCGAATACTGATTAAAGATATTGAGTTGTATCCTTAGCTGAAAACTGAGAACATACCTGAATAGCCGCCATTTCATTCAAAGTCAGCAATTATCAGCAGGCCTTGTTCACATCTCTCAACATCGAAATAAGTCCCTATTCAAACTTGCAGCCAAACCGGGTGCAAATGTGTCATACACAATTAGCACATCAGCTGTAATTTCGGCTGGTATTCATCAAATACTGCGTTTCACACACTATTTCAAGATGAAAAGTCTGTTCCCATTTCTCAACTGAGGATGCCACTTTAATTTTGACTTTTAATGTTTTGATTGCGCAATTAAGCAATTCTGTTTGATTGCGTTTTCAAAAAGTAGCACTTATCAATCATTGCAGGTGCACTTGCTTAGACGCATAATCATTGCTTAGACGACGTGTCAGTAGTGTGTTAAAAGTAGTATTTAGTGAGGCCGCCAAAATTTCAAATAGTACTTACCACTTATTGAGAGTTTCGAGCAGTATTTTCATTTCATCGCCTTATAATTTGAGAACTCTTTTCATTTTAAATTGTCTCTCTTCTCGCCAATCTTCTAGAAGATCAGTGCATTTATGCATGTGAATAGTCATCTCCACAAATAAACTCTTCCATATTTCATGTACGTGCAATTGAGTTGTATTCAAAATCTATTGAATTCTCATCCTAATGGTTACCTCAAATATTTTGCTCACTTTCAAGAATATATTCCTCTCCTGAAAACCAAAACAAGTGATTTCTCAATTTCCAAATTACATCTCCGATTCTGCAGTTAGCAGAATCCTCAAACTTGAAAATAATTTTTTAAAATATTTTCACATCTGAATTAGAAAATCAATTTACATAATTATCATCAGATAATCGTTTCTTTTCAAGATCTACTTTCGTGTACGAAATTGTATGCGTTCTTGCAAGTTTCTGTTTGCTTTTATAAGCTATCTTATCAAAATGAGAAATCACTACAGTCTTTAGAAAGTAGATTGACAAGGTTATACCCCTATGTAACCATTGTCAGTCACAGAAAGCCGCCATTCTCTAGATACTGCTGTCATCATAGGCTGTCATGTCAACGCCTGCTCACGACGTGATGTAGCTTTTAGTCTACCTTTCCGTTCTTCTCCTTTAATTAGAGCTGGATTAATCAATCAAAATCTTCATCAATTAACTTTTTAAGGATTATCATAATCAAGGTTTTGCAAATTCAGTCAATTACTAATCATAATCAGAATCACGTTAGTCAATCACATTTGATTAAATTTGATTTTCGTCATCTGAACATCAGGTGAGATCAGAGCTGAACTGCTGATGGCAGATCGCCTGCTAAACTACCGTACGTAAAGACAGGAAGCACACAATGCCGGAATGACTGCCAATCACTGATTCACGGTCATGAATGTGCGTTCACGCCTCGTGGAATACCACCTTCACTACTAGCAAATAAGTCTAAATTAAAACTGTCAACGCTGCATAGAAATAAGCATCTTAATCGTGATTAAAAATATTACTTTGAACGCACCATAATTATCATTGACTCGAAAAAGCGTCTGAAAGTCGCAATCATCATCATATTCAACCTTCCCAGTGTTCATGATAAGGTGTCTGACCGCATCAATCATAATCACAATTATGAACACCTAGTCATAATCACATTCTTGAAAATTGGACAATCGTTCCAGCTCTACCTTTAATATCATTTAGCGTCGAAATTCTACGGAGGAGTACATTAACTTTCAGCACCTGATTTTTTAAAGTTTGTAATACTTTTTTTGAAAGTGTCTGTTTACTTCCTTTTACGGTGGTGAGGCCGTCAAACCAGCGATATGAAACTAGTTCAGTGGCCGGGTTCATTGTCCTAACTTTTCTAATAACAAAGTAAACAATCCTTGTATCACTCGCCATCAAACAATTTCGAATCATCAGTCGTAATTATTTCCGTTGATGACTTTTACAAATAGTTTCCTCTAAAGTGCCACATAACTTAAATATTTAGCTACGAGCTGTAAATTCGGGTCTCACTCACTTTCAATGCAAGTTTCAACTCGCCGCGTCGACCTTGGGTGGCGCTATGAATTCAAGTGGCGCCATCGGACGAAGATTGTATTTCCCTGATCGATGGATGAATGGGAAGAGTGCTTCTCTCCACTTTCTATGTCTCAGACCCTGGCTGAGTTCGGAACTCGCCGGGAAACTCGGAAGGGAGATGACGTCACTACCTTCCCTCTGCTTTACTACTTTCTGTCTGCAGTTCTCAGCTTGTTTGGGATACATTAACCAGAGATGTTTGCATGAAGTTTTACACTAATTTCCCAACACGGTATCTGTCAGTGAAAATTCATTCGCGGTCTAATGGATGACTGCCATCAACCTCCTGAAGCGAGAGGGGAAATAGAATGTCAGACATTGAAGTTTTTAGAAATTAGTCACAGACTGCTTCAGAGAATAATTAGGCATTCGAAAAATGCATTGTAGAAATGTTGTGACAAAAGTAGAGATTTTTCGGATGCGTAGCGTTTACCGATCTGTAGGCTCATCTCTGTAGATCTCTGTAGGCTCTGCTCATCGATCTGTAGTGCATCATGCTTTGTAGAAGTGCACAATTCTCCTTGCGAAATTACCTCGAACCGATTCATAAATTATGTGAAAGACGCGTCATACTGGTAAAACAAATATACTATGCGATTCCAATAATTACGTACATTTTGAGCGATTGCGATCTGAGTTACCAATCTGACGATTTTAAGAGATAGTTACACTATAGACAACTGGGGTGCATGGATATTTGATTTAATTGTTTGAAACGCGGGATAGGCTGTTTTGCATGGATCACAAACTTAAGCGAGTGTGATCTATGGAAAATATGAGAGTTTCAAAACGATGAAATCAAATTGCCATGCACCCCAGTTGTCTATATAACTGCTTTGTACCATACTTAGACCATGCTTAGACCTATACTTATCTAGAAATTTGAATTAATGCACTTAAATGAAATTTGAATTAGTGTCATCTGTATAGTTCATGGAGGTTAGAAATCGCTACCACCACCATAGAGGTCTGTAGATATCTGTGTACTTGTACACATAGAAGTAAATAATAGTACACTAGAATGGAAGTTTGATATCTTCCTCATGTACTGTACATTGTACAATGATGTCACATTGAAAAATTTATAGTTTGTAGATCAACTTCGATCTAATACATTGTGTCATAGTCAAACTATTTTCAAGTTAGTTGTGGAAGTGGGTGACGGCAAATTACAGTATTTTCTTGAAGAGAATTTTAAGTGAGATGGTAGCATCGTTTCATATGAAGTAGCCCACTATTCTATTTGTTAATATGCTGTTTCTATATGCAGCAATCATTGGCAACCGTTATCCATTTTTACAATACAAAACACGATTTAAAATTTGGTTCACAGAGTAATGATTCTAAGTGGTCAGTAGACTGGTTATGAGAACATCTCAAGAATTCACAATTAAAAATTCTTAATTATTGGATAATTTCTCCTTGAAGCGGTAAAGAAACCTAGCGCTTTTCTGGAATAAACACACTGAAAACTTCTTTACCTACAATCATCACTGAGATAAATGAAATGTCGCTGGAACTTTTCAATTAATCATTGAATGATATATGTGATATATAGTGTGATATAGTATATATAGTATGTATATACTATAGTATATAGAATATATAGTATGTAGTGAAAACAACCTGCGTGTTCCACGATAATGCAATATCTTTTGTATTAGACAGGAGCATACATTCTTAAATAAATGAACGACTATCATTGATATCGTGACCACACTGTCACATGACTGTTAAGTCTCTAGATATCACCACATCTCCCTCCTTAAGAAGGAACTCGATCTCCATACCAATTAGTCCGTACGATTCGTCCACTCCGCGTTCTGTAGGGATTTGACCATTCGGGGATCTCCAACCTTGAATCATCAGTAGCAGATGGGAAGCAGATTAATCCTGGAGAATCCCTGTTCGTAGATAATCCCTCAGCTTCAGTAGAAGACAGTAGATCGTCTCTCCCATCTAGAAGGGAATTGCGCTGAAAAGGAATAGCCTTCTAGTGCCGCAAATGTCTTCTTTGTCGACGCAGAACTCCACGGTCTGTCTTGACCAAATAGGAACGTGGTGTGATGGCCTTGACGACAGTTCCCGGGAGTTTCCCATGACCGTTCATGAATCCAGCTTCACCAAAACTTTGTCTCCTGGCTTCATTGCAGGTAAAGCTCGACAACCATAACGATTATTGAAATTTCTCTTGTTGAGGTACTTTCTCTTCTCATCCCTGTTGGCTACAATTGATCGCCGAACTAGTTTAGGATTGAGATTCTGTGGAAGAGTAGAACTGGATCACGAATACGCCTGCCCATGGCCAATTCTGCTGGAATGAATCCGGTCGACGTTGTAGGAGTTGCTGTGTGACACAGTAAAGCTCGAAATGGATCTTCTTGACCTAGAATTTTCTTGGCCTCTTGAACTGCTCGCTCTGTCGCACCATTCGCTTGTGGACACTAAGGAGAACTTGTAATGTGATGAAATTCCCAATCTTTGGAGAAGTCCTTGAACTCGGCCGCAGCGAACTGGAGACCATTGTCTGTTTTGATACCAATTCCGGGATACCATGATGAGCAAAGATATTCTTCAGACTTCCAATAACTGCTTGTGAAGTTATCCTCGCAGTGCAAAAATTTCCAACTATCTGGAGTATAGGTCAACCAGAACCAGATAGTGACGTCCACCGAGCTCACACAGGTCTGCTGCAACATGCTGGAACGGTCTTGTTGGTAGCGGTGTAATCTTCAGTGGTTCCTTCGGCTGCGAAACTTGTCTCTCCTGACACGATTGACAGCTTGCTATCGCGTCCTTCATTTCCTGGTTGATCTTTGGCCATCAAACCGATGAATTCGCCCTTTCTCGACTCTTAGTGATGCCAAAATGACGATCGTGAATCCTTCTGAGCACATCACTACGAAGACTTGCAGGAATGACTATTCTTTTGCCTCTAACAAGCAACCCTTGGACAATACTAAGTTCACCACATCTTCAATCAGCATCCTTGATATGCTTTGGCCAACCTTCCATTGTATACCTCATTACGGCTTGAATCTCGGCATCATCCTCACTCGCCTTCGCGTATTGTTTGAGCCTCTCATCGGTTGCAGACTAGCACGTCCTGACCGAATTGACGTAGAGATTTGTGTCCTCTAGCATAGCTTACGATAGATTATTTGAGCTCTCGCACAACGGAGACCTTGACAACGTATCAGGTATAACCAACTTTGAGCTTGGAATATACTCCGTCGTCGCGTTAAAGCGAAGCATTCTCATCAGCATTCGCTGGCATCGAATAGGAGTATCTTGTAAATCCCGTGAGTTGAACAAAGGAACCAGAGGCTTATGGTCAGTTTGTAGCTTAAAATGTGGAAGTCCGACGAGATAGCGCTCAAATCTTCCGCACGTCCAAACGGCTGTTAAACATTTTTTCTCAATTTGTGCATACCTCTTCTCCGCTTCATTCAGAGTTCGTGAACAAAATGCTACGGGCTTGTATTCACCATCATGAGACTGCATCAAAACTCCTCCAATGCCATAGGAACTCGCATCAGCACTGACAATAGTCAGCTTCTCCTTGTCAAAGTAACTCAATGTTGGAGTTGTTAACAACCTCTGCTTCACTTCTTTAAAGGCCTTCGATTGTTGCGGTCCCCCAGTCCATGCAGAATTCTTCTTCAGGAGCTGGAGAATCGGCGAAAGTATTGTTGAGAGATGAGGCAAGAATCTTCCGAGGTAATTTATCATGCCCACAATGCGTCTCAGCTCATCGTAATTAGTCGGATCGGGCATTCTCAAAATTGCAAGAACCTTGTCAGGATCCGGAGAAATACTCGTACCTTTGTCCGATATTCGATGGCCCAAAAAGTCTATCTCACGCTTGCGGAACTCACATTTCTCAACATTCAGCTTCAAATTCACCGCTTTTAATTTCGCCAGTATTCGCTTAAGATCACCTTCATGCTGAGATTCGCTGTTGCTGTGAATAAGTATGTCATCAAAATAGCAGATAACGTTCTCCTCGCCTTCCAAGATTGACTCCATCGTACGTTGGAAGATCTCGGGTACGCTCGAAATCCCGAAAGGCAACCGCTTGTAATCTCCCGAACGGTGTCATAAATGTGGTAAGCTTCTGAGATTGCTGATCGAGCGGCAGCTGCCAGTAGCCAGAGGTTGCGTCAAGCTTACTGAAGTACTTTTGAGTCTTTGAGCTTGTACAGGACATCATCCACAGTTGGCAGCATATAGCGCTCACGTCGCATCCCTTAGTTCAATCACTTGAAATCAGAACAAATGCGCACTGCTCCGGTCTTCTTTAGCACTGGAACTATTGGCTGCACCAGTCTGTAGCTTCAGTAATGGGTTCAATTATATTTGCTTTCTGCATTCTTATCAGTTCTGCTTTCACCTTCTCTAGTAGTGGAATGGCAATTCTTCTAGCGACTGAGATGCTGTAAGGCCTCACTTCCTCTCGAAGACTGATTGTAACCGGCTTGCATTTAATAGGAGAATCCTTCGCCAAAAGACCACTTGATATATCCACATCGACGTTTTCATCCACCCTCTTGATGATTCCAAGAGCCTTGGAGACCGACCTGCTGAGCAAGTTATCGGTATCACCATCGATGATATACAGCTGCATGGAGAAATTTGCTCGATTGTAAGAAGCAGCGACAGTTATTTCACCAACACAATCTAGAGTTCCACATGGATAACGAAGCATAGTCGTCGCGGAATCAATGAATGGTCTTGATTTTAATTTCTTGTACGACTTCATCGATAGTATGGACACATCCGCCCCAGTGTCTATCTTGAACTCCACTGAACGCCATCTACTTCGATCGTCGTATACCAAGCGGGTTCATCATCTACAGGTAACTTGTCAACTGACCCAAGGAACGGAAGTTCGCTCTTGTCCACAATTTCGACATTTTGACCTTCTTCTGTCGACAGCATTCCATAAAGTGATTATAGCGACCACATTTCTTGCAGACTTTTCCCCAAGCTGGACACTGAACTTTATTGCGATGCCCGTCTCCACCGCAGTATCCACATTTGAACAACTTGCTCGCGTTGCTTGCTTGACCATTCCCGTACTTCTGATTTTGCCTTGGCATCCATCGTTTTGACGAGCCTCCCGAAAATCCTCCACGAATTTTAGCGAAATTCCGATTGCGATTGACAGATGAGATTTCTGCTGTCGAGGTCTGCTGCTGCTCGAGTAGCTGAGTTTTGACATTTCATGCTGCGTCGATAATTGTATGGCATCTTTCAGCGTCAACGTCGGTTCTAGTTGAAGCTTCTCACTCAGAGTCTTATCTCTAAGACCAGGTACCAGACGATCGCGAATCGCTTCTTCACGATCATGAAATTCTGCATCTTCAGATAGCTGATGCAATTCGCGGACATAAGCTTCTACTGATTCTGATGCTTTCTGACATCTCTGATTGAAGACTGCTCGGACATGTATAATATTCTTCTTCGGAAAGAAACAATCATCAAACAGCTTCAGAGAATCTTTAAACGTTGGCTTGGCTGGAATCGTGAAAGTATTGTAAATACATTCAGCTTGAGAGCCCATTGCATAGATGAGACTTGATATCTGCACCTCGTAATCTTCTTTGTCCAACTTAGTTGCAGTTCTGAACCGATTGAACATTGCTTTCCATATTCGCCAACCATCCAGCTTCGAGAAATCAAAGTTTGCTGGAGCCTTGAATGCCATTCACGTCAACAATGCGCTGCCACCATGTAGTGAAAACAACCTGCGTGTTCCACGATAATGCAATATCTGTTGTATTAGACAGAGCATACATTCTTAAATAAATGAACGACTATCACTGATATCGTGACCACACTGTCACATGACTGTTAAGTCTCTAGATATCACCACAATGATATTTTGGAAGCTGATATTTGAAAGCATGCAAAGATTATGAAAATTGTTCGAATGTAATGAGCAGGGAGGCCCTCTAAAGTAAAATGAATACTCTAAGACTTTTTGGCCTCTGATTTCAAGCTGGAGCAATGCATGTTCTGTAAATTGACAATATAAGTTGCATATGTGTCTGATTATACTCTTGATAGATTGTAAGGGCGACATTTCAAAATGATGTGCGTACAGAACGTTTTAAAGGATTTCTTTCTTTATCATCCTGTCGCTGCAGTATTTTGTAAATTCATTATTGCTTTTGTGCACATGATCTTTGGACAAGGGGTAACAATCCAGATCACAAATTTGCTTGATAAAAGTAAATACCAACCAGAAAACAAGAAAACCAGCTCGTAAAATTTGCATTTTGCCCCAACTAAGTTACCCCGACGTGTGCCATAATTTTCATACAATTTCCATTCTAGGACTTTCTATAGTATTGCTAATTTCTATGCTTGTACATGATATCTGTAGAATCATAACACTTTAAGAATTCAAATTCTCTATTTAGTTATTTTCATACTTTCTCAAATACAATGAATAACTACGACACGGAGAATAGTCCATCAATGTCATTTCCATGTACGAGTCCGCTCGTACATAGCAATGACATTGATGGAAATATTCAAGTGTCGTAGCGTCATTGTTGTAGACTTCTCTCAGAAGCTATGACTGTTTCATCGCTGGATTGTTTTTCTCGCTCTCTTGAGTGTCTGAGAACATATAGCAGACCAAAAAAGAGCTTTGCCAACTTGAAAACATCTGATTGCTCATTATTATCGACCTCAGCCTCAAGAGATCCAGATCATTCTTCTGTACAAAATGAAAATACAAATGTCGTGTTGCAGTCAACTTCCGAAGATCAAAGTTCATCATTGAAAAATTTACACACAAAAGAAGAAAGGAAAGATTTGGAACGACTTATTACTCTTCAAGAAAATGCTGTGTTATCAATTCTTCAACCAAACAAATAATCATCGAAGCTGGTGTTGATAGGAACATCATAAAAAAATTCTGTTTCACCAAAATTTAAAACACAAAATGCTTGCTGTACATGTGCTGTCAATTCTATGAACAGTTAGAATTTCTGTATACTATTATATCGTATGAACATGTTAGCATCGGATGGGAAAACGGAGGCCAGATTTGGATTCAGCGTGAAATTCTGCATCTGTATGGTGAATTTGAAAGCAATCGGAGAGAAAAAGTTTCGCTGACGTCCCCCCCCCCCAGCACCGACCTTCCAACTTTGCTTCTAGTGGACGGATTTTGTCGTGCAATAGCTCGTTTGAAAGCTAAGAGAGAGAAAAATTCACTGAAAGAATCGGCTTGTTCATATCTGTCTTCGTTTAGATGTGAGACGCCATTTAAGATTTTGGGACATTGGCGAAAAACGACAGAGTTAGAATTTGGGACGTTTTGGGCTGTAGCTTCAAAACGAAGCATCGGAGAGCAAAACGGATTTCAGATTTGGAATCAGCGTGAAATTCTGCATCTGTATGGTGAGTTTCAAGTCAATCGGAGAGAAAAAATTTTCAACATTTTTCGAAGAAACGACAGAGTTAGAATTTTTGCGATGGCTGTGGGCTGTAGAGCCAAAACGAAGCATCGGATGGGAAAACGGAGGCCAGATTCGGATTCACCGTCAAATTCTACATGGAACTGGTATATATCCAGCTCAATCGGAGTACTAGAACCGGAGATAGGCGGGATTTTTAGTGTTTGGATGATGGGTATTACGTCATCAGCTGATCGCAACACACTATATAAGCTGGGAACCGACAGAGACTTGTCATTAATACGAGAGATTGTCAAAGGTAGGTCGTCTCTCTGAGCTCCGATGATAGCTTCGGACATTCCAAATTCCGGGTTTCTGTAAGAAACCGACTTAGAAAATTTCATTGCTGAAGTCAGCTAAGGCGTCAGACTTAGAGGTTAGCCAGGAGATGGCCTTCGTCTCCAGGTCATAAAAGACTCCAAAACTTTAAAGGCTTGTAACTTTGCTTCTACAAGTCCGTTTGACTTGATTCAAAAAAGGTTCGGTCGCTATTGACCTGCCCTAAGTGATACACTACTTATAAATTTCATAAGTAGTGCTAAAAAGTTAAAAAATTTAAATTCACTAGTTTTGGAGGTTTTCTGGGGTTTTCGACCCTGCTGAATTCAACTAAGACATTTATAAAGTTGTGGGAGGCGAGCTTCGGCTTGGAATTTGCAACATTTATAAACAATCCACTGGTTTTCATGTCAAAATTGGGGTCCGGATACCAACACAGTGATATGACGAACGCTCTGTCCGCGGGAGGTTGGATTTGTGGGCCGAGGCCTTGGAGTTGGGATAACATCCCCTCTGAGTAATGCCTGTAACGGATTCAAAGGTTCGACACTTTCCACCAATCTCACAATTTAGCTGTATGATTATAAGAATGACTGCCAATGTCGCCTGTTAGTAATTCTATTTCATCCTTCCTTTACAGATATGTAAGTTACAAAATGGGAGGCAACTCAAAATTTTTATTTAAAAAGTGCTCTTGCGGAGAAATAAAGAGAGCTGGCGAATTCAAACGCCACATTAACAAGTATAAGAATACTCCTCACTTTCACGAGGAAAGAGCCGTTATTTCCGGCTGTACACATTGCCTGAAATTTTTAAAAGGCAAGGAGTATGAGGCATTTTACATCGCCCACGCCGAATGTCCGGTCAAAAAGGCTAACAATTATACATCAGACATCGGCAAAGTGATCGCACCCTTCTTCAACGACGATCTAGACGCAGCACTACAAGAGGCTATTGCAACCATTTTGGAACCTGCTGCTTCGGTCACTACCTCATCGAAAGCAGAAGAGAAGGGCCCACAAAGCGATTTGGACAGCTCAGATGACTCCGATTCTCAGGAGGTCGTCATCACTAAAAACGCGGAAGAGATAGGAAAACGGACAAATCAGTCTTCCCAGAAAAAGAAAGTGATCGCACCTTCCCCAGTAAAGAAGGGGATTAAGCAGCAGATGAACAGCTGGAATAAGGATGAGCAGATCGCAAAAGTGAGCCAGGAATATTAAAAGATGAGCTCACTCGTTACAAAAACGAATGTTCGGCCCTTAGGGATGACAATTTCCACCTGAAGGGTCAGGTAGCCGAGATTCGGGCCCTCAAGACCCAAGTAATTAACTTAGAACCTTTCCGCGAAAGGGCGCTTGCCAGCGAAAAACGAGTTGAAGAGCAGGCGACGTACATACAATCACTAAAAGCTCAGGAAGAGGTGTCAAATTTAAAAATCGAGCAACTAAAGACTAGCCTGACTGAGAGCCAGAAGACAGAAGAGAGACGAACAACGCTCCACATTCCCATCATCAAGAGCAGAATCGTCGACAGCGTCATCCTTGAGAGTGAAGACTTGGATACCACATTCGAGTGCTACGATGGGGCGATGGCGGAGATGCGCTGCCTTCATCTCTCAATAAAACATGATGGTAACATCAAGGAATTGCGCCACCGCAAGCGAAAACTGCCGGCCAAATACTTGCCTCAGCCACCACCATCGAAGGTTCAACGAACCGGTTGAATTGATTTATGGTAAGTTAATAAAATCTCTATTACTTGAATATAATTTCATCTATTTTTCCTTCTATTTTCAGATACGACGAGAACGAACCATCGGCTCTCTTAAGGGCCACCTAGGGGCAAGACATGATAGAACCTCCACGCGGTTCGCCCTGGGCAGCCTTCAGACTGGCGAATACTATCATTAAGTTGAATCTGCTATCAGTCAACTTGAACGTTGCGTCGTGTTAGAGGGGTATATAAACCACTACCTCTCATTTCATTTCATTTCAATCATGGAGACACCAAACGCTGCAGTCAGCTCTCCTCGCGGACCGCAGTTAAGACCGCGAAATTTATTTAATGAATTTGCTAGAATAGAGGAGCAAGACAGAGTCCACAACAATCTTGCTCAGATTGGCAATGCGATGACAGCACGTGTAGCCAATCCAATGGAATGGCGCTACATTCCACCCTCCACTCACATACCAACTAGCATGGAAGTCGACACTGCTGAGGTTGAACGGTTTCGACTCTCTCTCAGCAGAATCGGTATGGAGTAAGATGCCTGATGAAGACCCCCGAGAACGCCACAAACGGTCCTTATGGGGCCACCATGGGGCAAGATTTGATAGAACCTCTACGCGGTTTGCCCTGGGCAGTCTTCAGACTGGCGAATACTATCATTAAGTTGAATCTGCTATCAGTCAACTTGAACGTTGCAAATGAAGTTCGGTGTAATACTTCCTTTCGACGGGCGTTCCTGTAAAGGGCGGCGGTGAAACCCGTAGCTATGTATACCGCATGGGACATTCGGCAATGGTCAATCTTGTTAAACCTCTCTGCGTCATGTTTGCAAGTGATTGCCTCTGTCTCAACGTAGTATGCATTCGCGCCAGGGCGACATTTAGCCAACTGTCGAAGGTTGCCTTATAAACTATCCATTGCATACGTTATGAGAACCATGAGTTCTACCTGTCTCTATCAATGAGACGAATTGATGAATGGAATGAAATGGGAGGACACTCACGCGCCACACGCAACATAACACACTTCTCTCTTCCGTAGTCTAACAAGCTCTTTACACATGGATCGCAGTCAATTGCTATCCCTGTATCAGAAGTGTAAGCTATCTTAATTTTATCTAACACTATTTCATCTACCATCATCACCCATATGAAATGTTATAAGATTTGCAAGTTAGACTAAGCGTGCTACCATTTCCAAATGAAAAAGTATACATGGTTAAATCATCCACTGAAGCCCCATTCAAGTAAGTCAGTATGAAAGCACAGATAATACGAAATAAAAATTTATTATGGCATGTATTTCAAAAGGTCTTCATCGTCAATATCGTCCCAGAGTCTGGCTTCACATAGATAACAAAAACAGTTCACTTGTTTCAATCGTTCTTCCACTGCGAGCCTCACTTTCTCAATGTACGCCCACTCCGCCATAGTTCGTGGCTGGGAGTTAGGGGTGTACCATTCCCATAATTGGTGGAGGAATTTGATGCTGGTGATCTCCATCACATCATCAGTATCGTACTGCAGATACTTCCACCTCACGCCTGTTAAGTCGGGATACTCCTTCTCACATACACTCTCCTCTTCGTCATCCGCTGCTAATGACAACCTTCTGATATTGTCGAGTCGGTACACCTTCTCTACCTTCCCCTTCGTTGGAGCGTTTGGTGCAACGAGCGCCCTTGGTGATGAGCATGGAGAAGAGAATTTTGTATTCGGTGTTTTTGGAGGGCTTGTCATCTTGACTGTGAATAATAACTTTGAAATGTTTCCTAATTCTTAAGTATAAACAAGCAACCAATCAAAATCAACAGCCAATGAATGATGAATATGAAAGTACATATGTAAAGTGACATCCGTATAATTTCACTCTGTCTTTGAGACGTGTAAGTAAAGTGTTCTCTAGCGAATTCTATATTTGAGGCGTACAAGTGAGCTGCTTTCTAGTAAAATCCAAATTTGAGACGTATTATTTGATTGAAGTCTCTATCTTGTTGAAGAATCAACTTTAAACATAATTTCGTTGAAATGGTAAGTTAAGGAATTCATCAGTCCTCTCCCTCAAACGTGTGGCTAATAGCATCTTCCTCAGTTTCAGGCATCAACTTCATCACCAACGCCCTCCCTTCTCGAGGAAAGTTTAGAGTTGTTGAGTCAAGGTAGGTTGTAACAATACACTGAGACTTGAACAGAGATGATAGAATGATTTCTCTTTCAGGTGATACCAGTCCCATCTCGAGCGAGTCGGATAACAACAGCGACTCCATGTCAACATTGTCGCGGGAATGCAACGATCGGGAATGTGCTGACTGTGGACACATCTTCACGAGGAAGCGTGATCTCGTCCGACACATCAAGCGAGGTGTTTGTAGACCTAAGTCAGCATCAATCTCCGAAGGTGGGGATGATTCTGTTAACGATGTCTCCTTTTCTTGCGAATGGTGTAAGCGAGGTAAACTACAAATGGAGTGCATGCCCAAAGATAAGGAGTTTTCATATAGAGAGAATGGCGATGAACTAAGTCCTCTTCGTGTCATCTATGCTGACATCGAATGCTATATCGATGATAACACCCATCGAGCAGCAGTCATTTCCTGCTAAGAAGTATGGCATGACCATTTCCAAAGTAGAAAAAATAAAATGCACGTCTGGCAAGGTGAGGATTGTATTTACCAATTCCTACAATTCCTCGAACCGGCTGTAAAATTTCAACAAAAGTATGATGGTGAACTCTATCGCAGATCATTGCATATGACAGCAGATGATCAAGCAAAATTTGATAGTTGCAACGTTTGCCTCAAATGTAGAAAAAACATTTGATGATGATGAGATTTAGAAAGTGCGCGACCGTGATCACATCACTGGTAAATTTAGAAACGCACTATGTTCAAAATGCAATTTTTCACTTAGGATGAAACGGCGTACATTACCCGTCATTTTCCATAATTTCAAGGGCTACGACATCCATCTGATAATAAAAGGAGGTTTAGGTCAAATGAAAGAGTGGAAGCTTGATGTAATAGCACAAACGAGAGAGAAGTTTAGGGCCATGACAGCAAAAGTGTCTGTTGATAAAACTAAAGAAAATAAGACGGTCTATTTTGATATAAAATTTTTAGATTCCCACCAATTTATGACTGCATCACTGGCCTCTCTCGTACAAAATCTAAAGTCTCTTCCACTAACACAAAATCTTAAGAAACAATATCCAAATCTAACCGATGAAGTCATCACACGGAAAGGAGTCTTTCCATATGCATATTTTGATGCGATTAGTAAACTCGGCGAGACTTCTCTTCCGCCCATAGATAAATTTAAAACTGATTTGACCGGCGCAGAATGTAAGACCAAAGATTATGATCATGCACAAGATGCATGGATAAAATTTGACTGCCATACATTTGGCGAATATATGATTGCCTATCTTAAGTTAGATGTATTTTTGCTGGCTGATGTATTTCAGGAGTTTCGACGAGTGGCATTAGGAGAAGATAAGTTAGATCCCGTCCACTTTGTCAGTCTGCCAGCCATGTCCTTTAAATCAGCCTTTAAAATGACTGGTGAGACCATTCATCTCTTACAAGAACCAGAGATGTATAATATATTTGAGCGCGGAATACGCGGTGGTCTCACATTTGTAAATAAACATCATATAAAATCTGAAACAGTAGGTGATGATCAGACTCATCTTAAGTATAATGACCAAAATAATTTATATGGTAGTTCACTATCCAAACCACTCCCTCACTCTGAGTTTAGCTGGTTAGATGATAGTGAAATTCAGCATCTCTCCAACCCTTCTAACATACTAGCAATTCCAGATGAAGGTGATTGGGGATATTATTTTGAGATAGATCTAATCTATCCAAATAATATTAAACATAAAACCGTAGATTTTCCACTCGCACCCACGAATCAGGTGAAGTGACCAAAGATATGTTTTCCGACTTTATGAAACAATTTCATAAAGATTTAGAATCATGCGGTCAACCCGACTAGAAGCCTTGCCGCAAACTTTTACTCACCCAGTATGATAAGGAAAACTATCTAGCTCACTTTAGCATCTTAAAATTTTATTTAGAAATGGGTATGATTTTAAAAAGAGTTCACCGCATTATTAAATTTAGACAGAAAGCCTTCCTCAAACCATATATTGATAGCAACAGCCAGAAACGTGCACTAGCCCAAAATAATTTTGAAAAGGATTTTTATAAGTATAAGAATAATAGTCTATTTGGTAAGACGATGGAGGATGTTAGAAAACGTGTAAACTATAAACTAGTCAATGTTACGAAATTTAAGAAATTGGTCTCATCACCTCTATTCATCGATAGAGACATTATCGATGAGGACCTTGTAGGTGTTCAAATGATAAAATCTGAAGTTGAGTTGTGCAAGCCCATCTATATTGGCCAAGCTGTACTAGATTACTCTAAGCTTGAAATGTACCAACTGTTTTATAAAATACTAAAACCATGTCCTCTCGTAAAAGAGGTTCGTTTGTTGGGTGGTTATACAGATAGTTTCTTCTTAGGTATTACCACTCAAAAAGATTTAAATTTCAATGAAGTAGGAAAATCTTTAGAAAGATATTTTGATACATCAAATTATCCTACTGATCACCCACTCTACTCCATCAAAAATAAGGCAAAACTTGGCTGCTTTAAGGATGAGACAGCAGGGAAGGAAATAGATGAAATGATTCTCCTCCGCCCAAAAATGTACAGTATGAAATTAAAGGATAGAGACGATAGTATTAAGCGTGCTAAAGGTATATCAAAATCCATTGTTCACAAAATGTAACATAAAAATTTCA